>BLSH010504661.1:2631-45968 GCA_018402905.1 Glandirana rugosa
GTATTGACGGGGGTGGACACAATAAACACAGATGGGGGCAGTTATGCAGCCAATAACACAGGTGGGGGCAGTTATGCAGTCAGTATCACAGGTGGGGGTACTTATGCAGCCAATATCACAGGTGGGGCAGTTATGCAGCCAGTAACACAGGTGGGGCAGTTATACAGCCAGTAACACAGGTGGGGGCAGTTATGCAGCGAGTAACACAGGTGGGGCAGTTATGCAGCCAGTAACACAGGTGGGGGCAGTTATGCAGCCAGTAACACAGGTCGGGGCAGTTATGCAGTCAGAATCACAGGTGGGGCAGTTATGCAGCCAGTACCACAGGCGGGGTAGTTATGCAGCCAGTAACACAGGTGGGGCAGTTATGCAGCCAGTGACACAGGTGGGGGCAGTTATGCAGCCAGTAACACAGGTGGGGGCAGTTATGCAGCCAATAACACAGGTAGGGCAGTTATGCAGCCAGTATCACAGGTGGGGTACATTGCAGAGACCCCCCCGCACTTACCCCATCCAATAGGCAGGCAGGATTGTTGCAGAGATTCGGCATGCGGAGAAGCGGGCTGAGTCTGCAGAGATTCGGCATGCGGAGAGGCGGGCTGAGTCTGCAGAGATTCGGCATGCGGGGAGCGGGCTGTCCCCCCTCGGTGGTCATGGCCTCTGTGGGAGCGGGAGTCACATCCGCTGCCACAGTGACCCACTCCCAGCCACCGCATCCAATCACACTGAGCCGCAGGCTCAGTGCAGCCAATCAGACTGTGTGTGTGCGCCCGTTCAAAAAAAGAACGTCAATGCACCGGCGCCACCTGCAAAGGGGCGGGGCTGACTATTTTTTCTTCTTTAGCAGGCGCCCCTCATACACCAGCCGCCACTGCTACACATACTTTAACCACTTACTTACTGGGCACTTAAACCCCCCTCCTGCCCAAACCAATTTTCAGCTTTCAGAGCTGTCACATTTTGAATGACAATTGCACGGTCGTGCAACGTTGTACCCAAACAAAATTTTTATCATTTTTTTCCCACAAATAGAGCTTTCTTTTGGTGGTATTTGATCACCTCTGCATTTTTTATTTTTTTATTTTTTGCGCTATAAACAAACAAAGAGCAATGATTTTGAAAAAAGAACAATATTTTTTACTTTTTGCTATAATAAATATCCGAGAAAAAAAATAAAAAATAAATTATTCATCAGTTTTGGCCAATATATATTCTTCTACATATTTTTGGTAAAAAAAAATCACAACAATATATTGATTGGTTTGCGCAAAAGTTATCGCATCTACAAACTATGGGAATGGATTTATGCCGTTTTTATTATTTGTTTTTTTTTACTAGTAATGGCGGCGATCTGCGATTTTTATCGGGGCTGCATGATTGCAGCGGACACGTCAGACATTTTTGACACATTTTGGGACCAATGACATCTGTACAGTGATCAGGAGTTTAAATAGCCACTGACTACTGTATAAATGTTATTGGCAGGGAAGGGGTTAACACTAAGGGGGCAGTGAAGGGGTTAACTGTTTTCCCTGTATGCATTCACAGGGATCAGTAGATCTGCTATGTACCCCCTCACAGAACAGAGAACCGCTCTGCGGCTCTCCTTGTTCTGCAGCTCTAACAGGCGATCGCGGGTCTCCAGCGGACAACTAGTCCACCCAACCCGTGGGCACGCCCATCCAGCGTGCGGCGGCCGCGAGAGCGCGCAGCTGCCGGCTGTAAGTGCGCACGGTGAGCGCCAAAGGGGTGGACGTCCATGGATGTCCGCCGGGCAATGCAGATCCGCATTGTAGCCGTCTTTCGGCTATAGCGCGGATCTGTACTGGTTAATGGATTGAAATTGGCTGTGGCCCTTTATTATTGGCAATAAAATGATTTATTTGATCTTACAATCCAATTTCATAACACATAGTTACATAGTTAGTCAGGTTGAAAAAATACACAAGTCCATCTAGTTCAACCAAAAAAAAAAAGAAAAGCAAAGCATGATCCAATTTGCTATAGCGGGGGAAAAAATTCCTTGAAACCGCAGCTTGGCATTGCATGCCATTATTAAGTTTATTATCTACCAAAACCCCCAGATCCTTCTCAACTATGGATTCCCCCAGTTGTACTCTCCCTAGTATATATGATGCATGCATATTCTATTCCCAAGCGCATAACTTTACATTTATCTACATCAAACCTCATTTGCCACATAGTCGCCCAATTAAACAGTGCATTGAGGTTGGCTTGTAAGTTGGAGACATCCTGTAAGGACGTTATTCCACTGCATAGCTTGGTGTCATCAGCAAACACTGAAATGGTACTTTTAATCCCAGACCCAATATAATTATATTATAATTATAATAAAGATCTTAAAAAGTAAGGGTCCCAACACTGAACCTTGGGGTACACCACTGATAACCTTAGACCATTCAGAGAATGAATCATTAAGCACTACTCTCTGAATTTGGTCTTTCAGCCAGTTTTCTATCCATTTACAAACTGATCTTTCCAAGCCTGTAGACTTTACCTTACACATTAGCCGTGTGTGGGGAACGGTGTCAAACGCTTTTGCAAAATCCAAGTATATCACGTCCACAGCCACCCCTCAGTCCAAGGTTTTACTTACCTCCTCATAAAAAGAAATCAGATTTGTTTGGCAATTTCTGTCTTTCATAAATCCATGCTGTCTGTCGCTTAAAATATTTTTTTTCCAACAAGAACTCATATAACAGTCTTGTCATTTGGCCAACTATTTTACACCAAATTAAAATAATATATACATTTACACATATATCTGAAAACTACTGTATATCTATAACTCAGCCATTAACCACTTCGATACCAGGCACTTAGAACACTTCCTGCCCAGACCAATTTTCAGCTTTCAGTGCTGTTGCGATTTGAATGAGAATTGCGCAGTCGTGCGTCGTTGCGCCCAAACATACTTTTTATCATTTTGTTCCCACAAATAGAGCTTTCTTTTGGTGGTATTTGATCAACCCTGCGGTTTTTATTTTTTGCGCTATAAATAAAAAAAGACCGCAAATTTTGAAAAAAAAAACAATTTGTCTTTGTTTCCATCACAAAACTTTGTATAAGTACATTTTCTCCATCACTGACGGGCACTGATGTGGCTACACTGATGGGCACTGATGAGTCTAGACTGAAAGTCACCGAGGAGGCAGTATAGATTGGCACTGATGAGGTGGCACTGATAAGGTTGCACTGATGATGGGGCACATATGTAGCACTGATGGGCGGCACTGATAAGCAACACTGATGGGCACTGATATACGGCACGGATGGACACTCATAGGCAGCACTGATAGGTGGCACTGGGCACTGATAGGTGGCACTGCTGGGCACTGATAGGTGGCACAGGTGGGCACTGTTAGGTGGCACATGTGGGCACTGATAGGTGGCACAGGTGGGCACAGGTGGTCACTGATAGTTGGCACTGGTGGGCACTGGTGCATATAGCACTGTTAGGGATGGCACTGGCAGGCATCATATATGGGCACAGTGCCATCCCTACAGTGCACTGTATTGCCCTTACCTGGTCGTCTAGTGGGGGCTCCCTGGTGGTCCTGGGTGGCCTCCATGTTCCCTCCCTGGTTGTCCTGGGTGGCCTCCTCATGGTGTCAGGGGGGGCTCCCTGGTGGTCCTGGTCGGCTCCCTGGTGGTCCAGTGGGGTGATCCTGAGGGTGGCTGCTCTGATAAATGTTCAGCACAGCCCCCCTCCCCCATCAGAAGAGCAGCTGATCGGCTCTCCACTGCTCAGGTCTGCAGATCTGCAGACATGAGCAGAGGAAAAGCCGATAAACGGCTCTTCCTATTTACACTGTGATCAGCCGTGATTGGTCACGGTTGATCACATGGTAAAAGGCTTCTGATGGAAGCCTTTTACCTCGGTTGGTAATGCGGTGGGTCAGACTGCGGCGTGCGTGTGATCGCGGATTATCCTGAGTACGTCAATAGACGTCCAGTCAGGATAATGAACCACCCGCTCGGACATCAATTGTTAATAGGCATGCGGGAAGTGGTTAAAGCTTGAGTTTTAACCATTAAACTAAAAAAATTTCAGCAGAAAGGGACAGATGCCACACAATAAGGACCGTGACAATGGGCGGGAGGGTGGGAAGCTTCTTCTTCTGTTGCTAACCACCTACTGACAGCTATTATGCAGATTTTATAGGTGCCAGTAGCTTGTTCCAGGTCAGTTATGCCCATGTGACCTTTTCTTAAGGCAATTACATCTGAATATTTAAAACCTGTCAAGCTCCCATAGGCCGGTGAGGCAAATGAATTGCTTCCCCATGTTCCATTCATATTGGAGCCCTCTTTGCTGGTTTTATGAACAGTTAAAGCCTCCCTAATCAAAAGGGGTTTGACACAGTTTAGTAAAATAAAGGATTATGAAAGTTCCACATGGTAAAGACAGTTCTGAATACATGTGTACATACACTAGAATAACATTTCCCACCAAAAAAAACACATTTTTTTGTATCACCACAAATTACATTTCCCCAGCAGGCACCTAAATGTAAATAGAAGGGCAGGGTATTCTGAGTGATGGCATTGTCTAAATATGGTCATACTCAGCCCTATTCTTAGCTTGGCATACTCAAGGGTATGGATTTGGGGGTTACCCTAAGCTTTTTTGATTTTTGGATAGGGTATCCCTTTAAAACCTGTACTAGATTTATTTTTGGAGGGGCCCCAGTTTTTTGTTGTTGTTGTTGTTGTTGTTGTTGTTGTTATGACTATTCATTTTTATTGAAGATTTTCATAAAGCACACACATAAAAAGAAAGTGAGAATCCCAACAGGAAGGTGGTAATAGATTAGTTAAGTTAAAGTGATTGCAATGAAAGAAATGAAGAAATGAAAGGCAAAACGTTTTTGTATAAACATTAAAAAAAACAGTATAAATACCCTTTTCCCCTTTTATTTATAAATGATCACATTCTCTCTGTTCTCAGCTGTATAAGAGCTGGGGGAAGGAGAAGCAGCTGCACACTGAGCTTCCCAGTGACAGGCTGTGCAGGAGGGGTGTGTCAGGACAAGTCTGATCATTGTGGGAGAGCAGGCTGGTTCCCAGCACAGCTAGAGAACTGACCATGATGTGCTGTCCTACTTACTGGGGTCAGTTTTTAATAGGAAAGCAGAGGGACTAACAGGAACACCAGGGACTTCACACAACAGAAGCAATGCAAAGAGAACAGGATACTTTCTCATACAAGTACATAGTACAGCAGGCACATATCAGGTATATGAAATGTTGGGGTAACAATCACTTTAAGTAGTATGAGGTTGAGTGAGTGGGATGCATCTGACACACTGAGCTTTAGTGAATAAGTATTCAATTAAACAGTGGTCATTCAAGATAGTAAGCACAGTTTGAAGTGTAGGAAGTCTAGGGTTTTTCTAGTTATTGGCTATAGAGAGGTGTGATGCTATAAAAATGTGGGTGATTATAGGGTGTAGTGAGGAAGGCCAAAGGTATAACCCCAGGCCTAAAAGTGCCATCTGTGGAGTCAGAGTGATATTAACCACTTGCCGACCGCCAACCGCAGGTTGACGGCGACAAAGTGGTTCGTTATCGCAAATCGCCGTCATACGACGGTGGCTGCGATAACGCGCACTGTGAGCGCGCGCCGCCGGAGGCGCGCCCGCGCGCTCACTGTGTTCGGGGAGGGCCAGGGAGCGGGTGCGGCGGCTTCGATTGCCACCGGCTACCCGCGATGGCCCCCCCGGAGCGAAGGAGCGGAGGTCTGTGTATGTAAACACGGACCTCCGCTCTGTGTGAGGGGGAAGGGCTGTGATCACAGCCTTCCTGTACGTGAAGGCTGTGACCACTTCCCTTCCCCAGCCAGGGCAGCCCCCATACAGTTAGAACACGCCCAGGGAACACAGTTAACCCTTAGAGTGCCCCCTGCAGGTTAACCCCTTCACTGCCAATGGCATTTACACAGTAATCAGTGCATTTTTATAGCACTGATCGCTGTATAAATGCCAATGGTCCCAAAAAAGTGTCAAAATGTTCCGACATGTCCGCTGAAATATCGCAGTACCGCTAAAAATCGCAGATCGCCGCCATTACTAATAAAAAATAAAAAAAAAATAAAAACCCCAAAAATCAATTCTCATCATCCGTAAACGCGGCCACTTTTGCGCAAACCAATCAATAAACGCCGATTGCGATTTTTTTTTATCGCAAATATGAGGAAGAATATAAATCGCCCAAAAACGGTGAAAAAAAATGTTTTTTTATATATTTTTTTTTTGGATTTGTATTTTAGCAAAAAGTAAGAAATGTGGGTTTTTTTGCAAAATTGTCGCTCTTCTTTTGTTTATATCGGCGATCAGAAATGACGCAGAGGGGATCAAATACCACCAAAAGAAAGCTCTGTTTGTGGGAAAAAAAGGACGCAAATTTCGTTTGGGTACAACGACCGCGCAATTTTCAGTTAAAGCGATGCAGCGCCGAATCGCAAAAAGGGCTCCGGTCCTAAAGCTGGAAATCCTTCCGGGGCTGAAGTGGTTAAAGTGTTATTTACCCCAACACTTCATATTCCTGATATGTGCCTGCTGTAACATATACTCATATGAGAAATTATCCTGTTCTCTTTTATTTGCTTCCTTTATGTATCCCTGGAGATGTATGAATGTAGTCAAGTCTAGTTGCGGAAGAGAAAGATATTGTGGAGAGTAAATTGCATATGTGCAGGTATAGGTAGAAATCTTTGTTGATAATGGCACAGGTTGCAGACAGCATGGAAGGAGAGAAGGCTCTGATAGGAGATGAGGTCTCCAACATATCGAAGGCCTGCTGTGGACCAATGTTGGATTGATAAGTCCGGTGTTAGGAGCAGTAAGGTGTCAAGTCGGCAGTGTTGAAGTGCTTGACAGTGTAGGAGCTTGGACATTGGGTGACAGTGTGGCATTTATCATGGCCCAGAAGGAGTGCAATGGATGATACTGAAGCCAAATGTCACTGAGGAGTAACTTGGGTTCCTGAGATAGAGTGGTGAATTCAATTTGTAGCCATTGGAGAGACATGTTAGAGGACCACCAGTATTTGGCATGAGCCAGTAGAGCTGCTTTGTAGTAGAATTTAATGTTGGGGCTCCCAATCCTGCATAGATTTTAGGAAGACAGAGTGAGGAATGTATCAGATGAGGTCTGCCAGAGGCCCAGATCAAAGCGTTCACTATCCTCTTTAATTTTGAGATGTAGCAAGGTAGGATAGGAATTGGCATCATTCTGAAGAAGTAGAGAAGGTGTGGTAGTAGGAACATCTTTGAGAGCGCAACCCATCCTGCCCATAAGGTTTTAACTCTGTTCATAGCAGTGCTAAAATCTTGGAGTCTTTTCATTAAGGAAGCTAAGTTAACTCATCAGATACCTAGATAAGCCATTGAGGAATTTGGTGTCCACGAGAAGGGAGAGTGTGTGGGGGGGAATTGCCTAACATAGGTGACTTAGAATGGTTTAATTTATACAGGGATATTGTTCCAAAGTCTTATAATAATTGACAAAGATGGGTAATGATCAGACAGGATCAGACAGTCATATGATATTGTCACCAGCGTAGAGGCCAATTTTGTAGGAGACTTGGCCCACGTGTATGCCTGACATAAGGCGATTAGATCATATAGGCTTAAGCCAAAGGGCTTAATTAGAAGAACAAAAATTTGAGGGGAAAAGGGGCCTCCTTGACATATGCCATTAGTGATTGATAATGGGTCAGAGAGGAGGCCTGATGTCCATACTTTGGCACTGGGAGAGGAGTAGAGGCCTAAAATAGCTTGAATTACGCTCCGGGTGATGCCAAATTTCACTAAAACTGCTTCAAATTACCTCCAGTGCACCCCATCAAACACCTTCTCTGCATCAAGAGATATCATCAGGGAAGGCACTTTATGGTGCTCTGACCACTGAATGAGATTGATGTACCACCTAGTGCCATCCGAGGCCTGGCAATTAGAGATGAACTCAACTTGATCTGGATGGATAAGTTGCGGCATGAGTTTAGCTAGGCGGGAGGCAAGCAGCATAGCATATAGTTTTAAGTTTGTGTTAAGGAGACAAATAGGATGATAGTTTGCAGGGTCCTCAGGAGATTTTCTAGATTTGTGAATAGTTACCACCACTGCTTCCAGGGATTCAGCTGGGATATCACCTGTTCTCATAAATATTAAGAGAATCGCATAAGTGTGGGGCAAATAGGTCAGGATAAGTGTTATAATATTTGTTAAAGAATCCGTCAGGTCCTTGTGCTTTATGTAGAGAGAGGGATTTAATAGCCAGATGTAGTTCACTCTCAGTGAACGGCTGAGAGAGAGTTTGAAATAGCTCAGGCATTACTGATGGAAGCTGAAGTGAAGAGAGAAAAGCCTGACTAGGTTGATCAGTGGGTTTCAGGCCTAGAGTGGAGGTGTGGAGGTTGTACAGGTGTGAATAGAAGGACCCAAAGCAATTAGCAATGTCACGTGGCTTTGTGAATCTTTTCTCTTGAGTGTCTATTAGACATGACATTTTAGATTATGCTACCTTAAGCTTGCATTGGTTTGCTAGGACTTTGGCCAACTTATTGCCTTGAGCAAACCAGGCGAGTCTGAGCCCTTTAAGGTAGTATTCAAAACCTGCCTGGAGGTACGAGCTAAAGTCTGAGTGTAATTTACGGAGTTCAGCTGAATTACTGTCCATTGGGTCAGATTCTAAGGACTGAATTTGATCTATGTAGTGAGCTATGGTGGTGGCACTTTTCGCTTCTAGTGAGCACCAAGTTTCAGGAATACCCCTCTTATGACAGACTTATGAGCACTCCTTAGTATTGTATAGTTAAAGACAGAACCAGAGTTAGAAGTAAAGAATGCAGTAATTTCACACTTGACCTGTTCCTGATACTCTGTGTGACTGAGAATGGAGGTATTTATGCTCCACATAGTGCGTTTCCTGGGGGTACGAGTAGAAAAAATAGTGATAGAGATAGATGTGTGGTCAGACCATGTAATGACTCCTATGATGGTTGAGGAAATTCCCTGCAATAGGATTTTAGGAGTCAGGAACAGGTCAAACCTGGAGTAGGATTTTCGTGCATAAGAGTAAAAGGTGTAATCCTTCTCAGTACCATGATGGCATCTCCAGGGGTCATAAAGATCTTCCTAGGATGGCTTAACCCAAAAGATCACCCCGCACTCACCAACCCAATCACAAAACACTACATCACACTATGGGACAAGCTAAAAACAAAGCACAACCTCCAATCCCCCCATAACCCCCTCCTATCATTTTTCAGAAACCCTGCTTTCCCATCCGCCTGGGAATCCCCCAAAGCTTTCCAGGCCTGGATAGACCTTGGTCTTCTCAGGCTCCAATACCTGGTATCCCCAAACTCATTTTATCCTTTCAGGAACTGAAAGATAAATACAACATCCCACAATCAGAGATATTCCGATACCTACAAATTAAAAACTTCTACGCACCGACTCTATCGAACAATGCCCCCTATAACACCTCTATTTTGAAAATCTTTGTAATCAAAACCCCCACGCCAAAGGGATCATCTCCTCGCTTTACTCACAACTTCTTCTCACCACATATCCCTCACTACCTTCCTACACCCAGAAATGGGAGGGTGATCTGGTTTCCCCCCTTGATCGAGCCCAGTGGGCCACAGCATGGGCCACAATCAAATCTTCCTCACCTTGTGCCCTGGTATTAGAAACCAACTACAAAGTCCTGACCAGGTGGTATTTAGTCCCATCACGAATAGCTAAATATGTCCCATCATACTCCCCACTCTGCTTTCGAGGTTGCACTGAACCAGGGACCTTCTTCCATACCTGGTGGACATGCTCCCTTGCACGCACTTTCTGGAACTCCATCTTCCATATTCGCGTCACAATTAATCGACACCCCACTGGACCCTGATCCCACTATCGCCCTCCTCCTTATCAAACCCGATAGCCTCACACGTAAACAATTCTCACGCCTAATTCTCCTCTTTACTGCCGCCAAACAAACCATAGCTAAGTCATGGAAATCACCATCTTTAGCGATCTCAGAAGTAAAGCACAGAGTAACGTCTTATATGATCCACGCAAAGTTAGACACCATCAATAAAGACCTCATACCTAAATTTGAGCGGCTCTGGAAACCCTGGATTAACAAAATTCACCCTCAATCCTTTCAGAAAGAGGTCCTGCTGCCATGGTGAGACTCCCCATTCCTCCCCTTCCACTAATCTGATTCCTAGAGTGACTGTTCAGTTCTTCCCCCACGGACTCGGGCCGTTCTATTCTCTTCCCCTTCCCTTCCTCCCTCCTCTCCCCTCTCCCCCTCCCCCTGTTCTCTTCTCTAACTCTCCTCCTTTCCTTTCTTTTCTTTTTCCTTTTCTACCATTTGTTTCAGCTTTATACAAATACAGTTTGTGATATTTTCATTCTATACTTCTAGAGAATTGATGACACCGTGGCTTTCCCTATACCCGAAGTTCTCGCAGGTCTTTCAGGACTCCCCTGACCCTCACCCTCCTTGACACAGTGTGTTCCCAAAAGGGGTGTCTGGGGGGCAGACTGGTCAGTTGAGATCCTCTCAATGTCCAATACCTAACCTCTCTTCTCTCACTCTCACTCTAGCACCTCTGAATGCAAAGCCACCATATGGTTCTGTAAAGCCACGTATTTTATTTAATCACTCTGGTAATTTGTTATGACTTTCAAATATGTACTACCAAGTTAATGCTCTCTTCATACCACTCTGTATGTTGATTATTCTAAATAAATGTTGTCAAAAAAAAAAAAAAAAGATCTTCCTAGGACAGGAGAGACAAGAGGGCAGTGGAGTGTCTCCTATTAACATAGAAACATAGAAAAGTGACAGCAAAAAGACTGAGTAGTCCATCCAGTCTACCCAATTTTTGTTTTTTCATTAACTTTTTTTGTCTGAGTATAGATCTATGTTTGTACCAAGCATGTTTGAAGCCATTTACTGTTAACTGTCTCACTACCATTGCTGGTAATTTATTCCAAGCATCAACTACCCTTTTCAGAAAAGTAATACTTTCTAAGATTAGTTTTGAACTTTCCTCCAGTTAGTTTGAGGTCATGTCCCTGTGTTCTTGATTTTGGTTTCATATTGAAAAAAACTGCCCTCCTGAACCTTATTCAGCCCCTTGATGTATTTAATGGTTTCAGGCATGTCTCCCCTTTCCCTTCTTTCCTCCAAACTGTACATATTAAGTTCCTGAAGTCACTCGATATGTTTTATCTCCCAAAACTTTCACCATTTTTGTTACCCGTCTCTGGACTTTATTTTATTAATATCTTTCTGTAATTGAGGTCTCCAGAACTGGATATGGTATTCTAAATTAGGTCTCACTAAAGATCTATATAAGGGAATCAGAACATCCTTCCTCCTGCTGGTTATCCCTCTAGTGAGGCATCCTAGAATTCTATTTGCTTTTCACACTGCCTGGTCGCACTGTTTGCTCATTTTGCAATCATCTGAAATAAGCACCCCCGAATATTTTTCCTTTGTAGTGCTGGCGAACACTGTAACCCCAATGTTGTACTCTCTCATTGGATTCTTTCCCTAGGTGCTTTATTTTACATTTAGAAACATTGAACTTCAGTTTCCACTGCTTTGACTAATCTTCCAGCAATGCCAAATAATGTTTCATGTTACAGACACCTCCAGGGATATAGACCCTGGAAGAGTCTGAGGAAGGGTGCTGGAAGAGTCTAGGAAAGGGTCAATGACTTCTTTAACCACTTGCCGACCACCCGCTGCAGTTATACTGCGGCAAGGTAGCTCGGCTGCACAAATCGCAGTATGGCTATTCGGGCACTAGCCTCTGTGGGCCTGCATACGCCAATTGGCCAGCGGGGTAGCCAATCAGTGGGCCACCCATAATTGTTCCCAGTAGAGACAGAATGGGTATCTGCCGAAGTAAACAAGGCAGATCTCTGTTGTGACAGGGGATGACACAGAGATCTGGTCTTTCTGCTATGCAGGAAGACGGATCTCTGTGTTGTTCCAGTAAGTCCTTCCCCATACATTTGGTAAATACACCCAGGGAACACAGTTAACCCCTTAATCACCCCTGATGTTAACCCCTTCCCTGCCAGTGTCATTAGTACAATGTCAGTGCATATGTATAGCACTGATCACCGTAATAATGCCACTGGTTCCCAAAAAAAGTGTCCAAAATGTCAGTTAGGTGTTCGATCTGTCTGCCGCAATGTCACAGTCCCGCTAAAAATCACTGGTCGCTGCAATTACTAGTAAAAAAAAAAAATAATAAAAATGCCATAATTCTATCCCCTATTTTGTACACACTATAACTTTTGCACAAACCAATCAATATACGCTTATTGTTTTTTTTTTACAAAAATATGTAGCAGAATACATATTGGCTGCTTCTTTGTCTGTATTATTACACAGGATTTATTATTATTATACAGTATTTATAAAGCGCCAACAGTTTGCGCAGCACTTTACAATAAAGAAGAGACATAGTACAATTACAATACAGTTCAATACAGAAGGAATAGGAGGGCTAGGATAGGTTCTGAGCTCTCTTTGTAAGTCAGCTTGCAATGATACCAACATAGCTTTGAGAGAGTGTTCAGTGGCAGGGTTGTCTGTTGTTGGGGATGCTGCCAGAAAGTGAGAAAGGGCAGGCAGTGTTTCAGGTGCAGAACTATAGTCCTCAGCACTCAGAATGTGCTGGAGAGTTTGCAGCTCTCTCACCTCTGTTCCCTGGATGGTGATGGAGTAGCATCGGAGGAAGCCAACTCCATGTCAGAGAGGGATTCCTGGCCGGGTGCAGGCTGCGTGGGCAGTGGTGTCTGCTCTTGGTTCCTCCACTCAGAGCTATATTATGTGGTATGCAGGCCGCATGTAGAAGTCCAGCTGTTGGCGCAAACCCTGGGGCTTAGACCGCTTTCGGGACAGAGGGCTATTGTGCAGGTGATTGGCGCCGAGGGCTGTTGTAGAAGCCTGTGGAGGAGCGGAGCACACAGACTAGGCAGACATTTCTTACTGCAGACAGGCCACGCCCCCCTCAGTTATTTATTTTTTTTGTTTGTTTTATGCATGGAATCCACCCTCTGCAAATCCATAGTAGACTCCTATCTAGGGTAAGGATCTGGTATAGATTTTGGGGGAAAACACTTGTCTTTTTTTTTGCACAGTGTCATTGGTCGTTATGGTGTATCAATGACTATACGATTGCCAGCAAGGAATGATATAACCTGTTGCTAGGACGCAGACAGCCACTTCACAAAGCATCCATGGTCGCTAGGATGCAGATGGTCTCCTGAACTGAGCAGCGTAAGTATTAGAACTTAATTGACAGAAATCCTTTGACATGGGAGATAGCATCCATATGTGTGTTTAATCTGTGTATTTACAGTAGTTGCTTTCCTGGAGTTTTGCCTTAAAGGGTTAGTTAAGCTTTTCTGAAAAATTAAAAGATGAACTAACACTGAATACCCTCCCCACCCCGGTAGTCCTTGCTGTACTTACCTTCTTAGGTTATGACCTGTCAGTGCTTACACAGCCAGTGCAGAGGTCCAGGGATTTTAAATCCCTCCTCTTCTCCCTCTTCTTTCTGCTGTGTTTCTGGGACAGATCAGAGCAAGGCCCTGTGCTGGCGCTGACCAATCAGAATCGCTGTTATCTGTCACAAAAGCCCTGCAGAGAGCAGATGAAGAAGAGTGGGATTTCAAATCCCTGGACCGCTGCACCAGCTGCATAGGCAGTGAAAGCTCATCACCCATAGAGGTAAGTACAGCAGGGACCGGGGGAGTGGGAAGGGTGTTCAGTGTTTGTTTACCTTTTGAAAAGGTGAACTAACCCTTTAAAGCGAAACTCCAGGAAAACAGCTACGGTAAAACGCAGGTTTTCTTTTTTTCGGAAAAGGTGAACTTACACTTTGGTGAAACAGTACTGAAAATAAATATTTTTGCAGTGCAGTAGGACAAGGGTATATAAATCAAAAGACAAGCTTAACAGAATTACAGGGGATACATGGGATATTCAGAAAAGTGTGGTGGGCATATTTAATGTCTCCTGTATGAGAAGAAATACAGTGAATATGACTTTTCTTTGAAGAAATAATTTTTCAAAGCTCTGGTCATTTAAAATAAAGATAAGGTCTCTCCCATGTGCATATTCAACATCATTATTAATAAAGTGACTTTGACACTGAAAAAATATATCTGCTAGCAGGCACCTAGGGGTTCAATATAATACTTTGCTCTTGAATAGTATTCTGTTGAGGTAGCAGAACTCCTTCACAAAGGTGACATTTCAGGTAGACCCTTGATGAAGCATTTATTTATCATATAGAAATGTGACTGTAGACTTGTATCAGATATAGAAGAGTTGATTTTAATTGGTTTTCATTCGCACTTTCGCAAGTTCATGAAACAAGAGAATCAGTGAAAGATTGTAACAGTATGGTCTATATTTTGAGTTCATTTGCAGCTTAAAGACACATTTCAGGGACAGAGATCTGCACAGAGACATGTGCGTAACATTGAGATTATGAGAAATAGTGCTGCACTGATAATTATTTAACAGTGGCTTACAATTTGGGAGTGCTTTGGAATGTAGAACTCTAAATAGCTTTTTAGGTCACTGCAATATCACAAATCACTATGTGTGAGCAAATGATGTTACAGCTGTAAAAGCAATGTAACACTTGATTATTTAAAGCCTATGCAGTCTGTCAAGTTATCCTCAAATCCTTAGTCTTGCACTTTCCTTGGCTTTTATCCCAAGCAGTTTAAATTCTCCAGCTGTACTGTAATTGGCACTAGCAGTCTCAGGCTAATCCATACATTCACTGACCTCTTTGGTGAAGAAACGCAAAGTTTGTCGTTCCACATTTTTCTTTTTCCAGAAGTGTGACCCATGGAATTGACATGTTTGTTTTGATTTGCCACCAGCTTAAAGGCAACTAATGTACTGATATTCAAAAAACTGCATAATCACAGGAATGTTCTAATGTATGATGAAATGTATATACTACATAATAATTTTACCAATGATAATGAAAACTTCAACAACTTGTTATTATTTCAGCATCTTCAGGGGGTGTAAGAGCCACAGATACATTTTTCAGGACCACATCCTCTAATTATCCAACCTTCAAAAACAAAATTGCCATGACTGGATGTACTTTTATAGTATTACGCTTTACTAAAAGTGGAGAGTGCAAAATCTGGTGCATATCTGCATAGAAACCAATTAGCTTCCAGGTTTTGTATCAAAGCTTAATTTAACAAGCTGAAGTTAGAAGCTGTTTGGCTACTATGCATAGCTGAACCAGATTTTGCACTCTCCAGTTTTAGTACATCAAACCCATAATGTCATGGGATATTGGAACCAAACAAAGAAAATACCACAGTCCTCCTCCCCTACATATGCTCCCAATCTTTAAAACTTCAAAGTTTGAATATCCTACATTAAGGAACTGTGGTTACTTGCCATTTTTTTTCTCTCTAGTGCCTGTGGGTGAACAACACTTTTACCTCATTCATACTTAAGCGTACATCCATAGGAAGTACCGAGTTTGCCCGTATGGAATTCACAAGTGTTCCATGCATCTACATACAAAGCAGTCCTACATACATGTCAAATTGGGAGCAGTGGTTGTGTCCACACAACAGATGTGTCCCAAAAGATATGAATGGGACTGCCTGCATTCGGGTGCACTGAACACTTGTGCAGTCTGTGTGGGTGGACATGGCCCTTCACACAGATGAATGCCTTAAGGATTCCTTCCGGATGCCCGTGTGAATGAGTTCTTACACTTTAGAACTTTGTGACTTGAACCACCAATCTAAAGTAAAGTTTCACATTTCCTAATGCAGCCGCAGAGAACACAGGACGCGTCAAAACCTCACTGCCTGTAGTCCTAAGGACAAAGGAATGTCTCCACAACTGCCTGAGCTCACAGGAAGAGGTTGGATCACACTGGAAGTCATTCACCAAGGAAATGGAGTGACAGCTAATGTAACAATCAGTTGCTTTAAAAACTTCCAACATGCACAAATAAGGGCAATAGTACTGGAAAGAAAAAAAATAATAAATTGGAGTTTGGCTTTGAGAAACCTAGTATGTCTCCTTAAGGATATTTTAAGGTTAGATAGCAACCTCATCACTGTAGTTCCTATGGCCATAGCAACTGAAAACCAAAAAACAACATGTAATCTGGACTATGTGAACTTCTGAGAGCCTACACCCAGTCTGGCTGAATTTAGCACATACAACCTGGCACATACACCATTGGAAACTACCCGAGAGTATTAGAATGAACTAAATACTATCTAGTGTGGTTAATGAAAGAATCATTATTAAGCTGTTGAAACAGCTGAAGTTCAAATGATTAATCTAAGAATTCAAGTTTTGGCTTTTGGAGCGACAGGTTTTTGCAATGTGCTTTTTATGTGGTGCCAAATAAAGATTTGAATCACGTTTGAACCCAAGACAGAAGTCTTGTCATTTGGGAGTTTAACAATGCTCTGAAATAGAGATTGCACTAAAAGAAGCAAATGCTTGTATAGAGAAATAAGTTCAGCCTGCCTGGAAACAATTACATCATGCCTCCTTTCCAGAATGGCTGCATTTTTTACCTATTGGCTAAGGTCAGGAATCTGTCATGAAGGTGTCATTAATACAAATCTCTCATTACATTTAAAATGTATAAAGTGGAACCGTGACCCTGCTATGGACATTCTTATATTTAAATATTCTCAACAAACAATAATTATGTTTTGAAATAAGCCTTCACTTACCTAAGAAGTTGCGGCTACTGTGAATCAATTCATTCTCAAATTTCACAACAGAAGCAGTAAAATCACTCAAGAGAGGTCCCAGCATTTTGCTTTCTCCCCACATCCTGTGTACCTCCTCTGCTTTACAGATTAAATGGCTTGCAGGGTGCCAATTTACTGATGGCAGGGGGAGTTGAGGATGAATTGCTAAAAAGGAGTTGCAGAAACAGAGGTTAATCTGGGCTTATTATTCCTTGGTAATTGTCATGGTCCTGGCGGTGGAGTCTGCCTTATGCAGGGAACAACCACTCTTACACACCCGATTCAGGGACCCTTGGTAGTATAAACAGGAAGTCCCGGAGTGCGGGATGGCACGAGGGCTGGGTGGTCACTGGTGGTGGTGTGAAGCTCCAGATAGTCGTGTAGGCAGATGGATGGTCGTGCAGGCTGGGTCGGCAACTGGCGGGCAAGCAAGGTACAGAAGAGTCAGGCAGAGAATGGTCAAAGTCCAAGCAGGGTTAGTTAACGTGCTGGCGGCACAGTACAAAGGGGCCAGGCAAGCGGATGGTCGTTGATAGCCGGGGTCGGTGCAGGCAGACAGATAGCAGGTCAGGACAAGCCGGGCCGGATCACACAGGCAGGAACAATACAGGAACAGATATTAGGGAACAGAGCTGGAGCCCACAGGTACTCAGATGCTGTAGAATGGACAACACTTGCTGACAGGTGCAGGAAGTTCAAACAGCGAGCGCGCACAGTAGCGACAAATCCAGAGGAACAGACAGGCTTTTCCTAACAGTAATATTATGAAAATAATTGAATTTCGGAGCACAATTATACTATATAATTATACTACTGCATATAATGACCTTGTCTGCATATTATGCAAACAAGGTAATAAGAAAAAGGTAAAATAAGGTAATAATGTCCACAGACTGATCAACTACAGATTCTCTACTGCCATCCATGCAAACTGCACTATTGGGAAAACAAAAGTGGTGTCACAATTTGCTGCTATGAAAGAGTGATTCCTATATCCTCAAGACTAAGTTCACCTTTATGGGAAAAAAACTAAATGCAAATTAATTTTTTTGGAGGAAAAATGTTCATTTATTATTTTTCCCCGCAGGAGCCTGTAAAGAATTGCATTCTGCTTGTAACTCTGCTAGTACAGGCTTTCTGGTATAAAGCTGGTGGAAGAGTGAACCTACTATGAGCGTACTGATCAGCACACACATTATTCATTGAGAATGATGGCACAATGGCAGATGGCATTTGAAAAGGGGTCCAAAACAAGTTACATGTTGGATCCTAAATATGGGTGTTACATGCAACATGTTCTAAAAGACGAACTTTAAAGCATTAAAGATAATATCAGTAAATATTTCCAATATCCTTCTATGGGATCCTGTTTTCTGGCACTGTGTCCCTTTGCCTAAAACAGATATTAAAAAAAAGCTAAGCTCTTCTAACGTACCAAAAAGTATGGAGCGCTTTACACCAACACATCAACGTTTTTTTCTTTACAATGCACCAGTGCCCAGACTATGGACATTAAAGCAAAACTAACATGATAAAAAATAATAGACCCCCCCAAAAAAAAAAAAAAAAAAAAAAGAAAACCAACGTTTGCTGCAATATTCCGCTTCAATACACACTTTTAATTTCCTCTGAGCCCAAGTCGTCCTGAACCTGCTTCAGCCTGTGACTGCATGGTAAAAGGAGAAGCAGTACAGTGAGGATCTTATCTCTCAGATACTCTGCTTTTTCCACATATCGCCATGCTTCTTATAAGCACACACGTGGTTGGCTTTGTATTGCTCTTTCCTCTAAACCTGCAGCTCTCTTATACAGATACCAGGTCAAATTCAGGTACTTACACTGTTTGCATTTAAAAATACCTTGAATGATGTATTACTGACTGCAGAGCTGCATGTGTGCCCTGTATATCTGCATTTACATATTCTTTACTGTAGAGTAATTCCTTCCAAAGAACCCACAAAGATCACAACAAAGACTCTAAAGCAATGGTTGTCAACTTATAAGCTTAATGGGCCTCAAATGGGGCCCAGACATCACCAAAGGGCAGCACATTATGTTCAATGCACAGTTTCAAGAAAAAGTATGTGATCCCATTGCAATTAATTGGTTTTCTGCAGCCATTTGCCATAAAATATAATCTGGTCGTCATCTAAGTCACAACAGTAGACAAACATTGCAGTTTAAGTGCAGTTACTCTAGATCAGAGTGAAAGTTCTGAAATGAGGGGAAGCTCTGCTGGTTTCTATCATCCAATCATGTACAAACAAAAAATGCTGTTTTTTTTTATTTTCCTTGCATGTGATTGAGTATTCTTTGCAAAGTGAAGTTTTACCTCATTTACCAAGCTTTGGAGCAAGTGGACTTGCAGTGCACAGTATATTTGCCTTTAGTAAATCAACCGCTATGAGCTTATGGGAATGCAGACACTTCAAATGAAGTTGGAACCAGTACACCGGCAGCACATACTACTATTCCCTGTAACAAGGTCCCTAACGTATGTTTTATTGGTTTTTGGCAACCTGGAATATTGCATGACACCACCGTTTTTCTATACAACGTCTAATTGCTATAAGTACCTTGCATCCCCATTTTGCATGCCACTTAGCCTATGCTATAATCAATGCTTTAAATGAGATGTCTTACCTACCACTCACTGCAGTGCTGATGAAGTGTATGGACATTATAGTGTTAGACATCATTGTATGATGTTCCGCTGCTCTGTAGCATGTTTTATTGCACAGTACCCTTTATGAAAAATATTTTAACAAGAAAAACAATGATAAACACTGTCATGCAGTCTTCTGTTATTATCTTTTGTTCTGTCCATGACAGCTGTAATTTCAGATGGACCATAGAGTGGAAGGTGCTACCTAATTGACAGATAGCAGGCGTGAATATAACAAATTTAAATTTGTAATCTTTCACTTTGATGGTTTTAGGTACTGGCAGGCTTTTTTTTTCTCAGAGGATAGGTTCAGAAACTTCCTCCTTCTGAGTTACTACTTGTCTCCACCCCCTACCCACCTCTGAGCAACATCCCTTGGTTCCACCTCTACCTAATTCCCAGTACCGCTCCTTTTAGAGAATTAGAAATTTAGAGTAATTTGTATGGAAATTGTTAATAATAACAAGAAAAGCAGTAAAGTAGATCCCCTGCAGCCAGAAACAATGTGCCCTTCTGAGCAACAATAGATTACCCAGGAACAATAGACCCCTAGCAACAGTGGACCCAACAACAATAGACCCTAGAAGCAACAACAGATTTTCCAGCATCAGCCCAGGGTCAACCAGCAGCCAGCAACAATATACCACTTCCTCAACAGTAGATCCCTTCCAGCAACAATTATCCCCCATAAGCCTAACCAACAATGACAGTTCTCCCACCAGCAACAATAGACTGCCACACAAAAATAGATGCCCTCCAGCAACAATAGATCCCCCAACCGCCAGCAACATTAGACCCCTCGCTCAACAGAAGATCCCTTCCAGCAAAAACTGACCCCACCAGCACCATAAGCATCCTCCAGCAACAAAAGATTCCCCACCAGCAACAATAATAGACCTCCACATGCAAAATTAGATCCTCCTGTAGACAGCATCAATAGACCCTCCAGCACACCCCAGTACCCTTTGCCATTATATATGTTCAGTGCTAGAACTGCGTTCTCCTGCGTTTCCGCTTCAAAAAAAGCCCGGGGTATTGGTGATTAGTAGGTATTTAGGCAACTCACAGAGTTCAGGTATATGCCATGATGTAGGCATAGCACAACTTTAGGCTCAGAGTATGTGGTCACAGACAACCAAAAAGGATAGTATACAGTGAGGCAACAGCTAACAGGCTGGAAACATTTGTTATGTTCTCTTGTTCTCTCTGAGTATAAACTTCTCTTGGTTGAGGTAATGATTTGAATGGCATATGTAATCAAAAGGGGCTACAGAATTAGTCAGTAATATATAAAACTGTTAAATTAAATAAGCCTTTAATAATGATACTTCAGTTAAGTAATAAGTCATTAATTTCAGTCACTCAATTATACCTTCACATCATATACATAACAGAGAAATTGAGACAGGCTTAATCCACCCAGGCTGTAATTATTAGAGTTTACTGTTTTATGAAGATAAAGTAGTGGGATAATATGTGACTGCTGGGGAGGTTCAGATTCAGGAGAAAGCATGGTGTGAACCTTATTAGCTGTTCTAATTCTGCAGCATTGGAGAAATCCAGCAATTTGGGTTACACAGAAGCAGAATCATCTTCTCTGCATCAAGACACCTCAGATGGATATTCAAAGGAATTTAATCCAGAGCACATTTCATCTGACAATGCATCAAATCCCCATTTCCATTTCTCTTTCTGCAAATACAAAAGTTTCTGGTTTACCAAACTTTGTGATTGCCATTGTAAATCTTAAGAAATAAAAATTACCATTAACTGACTGTTCGTGAAATGACAAAAGTTTGGAATCCTCAAGACAGTAATTTATCATTGCCCTGCAGCTGGCTATGAAGGTCATACAGATGAACAGATTTATGTGTTACTAATATAGAATTTGAATTTCAGTCTGGTTCCTGAATATATTTATATGCATATAGCTTTTGAATCAGAAGCTGTGCCATTTCATGGTGCCATAGGAAACAAGCACAAGTATTTTCAATTAGTACTGTCATCATCATCAGCCTTTACAATCATTCCAATTGTTAGATATTTACCTAGATGCACAGTGTATATACTGTATGATGATATAAAACATGTACTGTATCTGGGTAAACTCATTTTAGGGGATTTAGGGTTATCAGTTATTAACAATTCAGATATAGCCTCATATCAATATGAAGATTCTCAGCTTCTTACGTGAATGAGTCTCATTGTGTGCATTTTTGTTATACTATGGAGCTATAAAGCCTTCCCTTTTGACAATGAAAGACATGATCTATGCAAGCAATCAACTATCACTAGCAATAATCAGGTAATGATGGTATCTTGCATTTGAGTAATGGGAAGACTTCCCAAGGAAAGTTGGTATAGAGTGGCCCCAGACAGTATGCTGTATCAAAAAAAATCTAACTTTATTGGACTAAGAAAGTATTAAAGTCAAAACAAAGAAATGTTGCAACCCTCCACCTAACACCAAAATAAAACATTTTGTTATTACTTAAAATTATGCACACACATTGCCCATGTGAACAAGAAAATGTGTCCTTTATTCAGGAAGGGATATCAAACAAGAGATTTGTTCGACTGAGTGGTATCAGCCTTGTTATTGTATCCCTAGGGAGTAGTGACAAACTCGTTCAATTAGAACTAATTGCTGCGGGGGGTTATTTAAATAAGTATTACAATAACAATTTAGCTAAGTGTTGATAAGTTTTGTACAGTTCCCCCTTTGGTGGTGTCGGGGAGGGCGCGCTAGTTCTGAGTTGTCCAGCAACCATGGGATGCACCCCCCCTTGGCCTCTGAAGCACAACGTCTCACAGTGAGAGGGTGAAGGAACTCAGCACCGTAGCAATTAGTTCTACTTGAACGAGTTTGTCACTACTCCCTAGGGATACAATAACAAGATTGATACTGCTGAGTCGAGCAAATATCTTGTCTGATATCCCATCCTGAATAGAGGTCACATTTACTTGTTCAACTTATGTTGTGCCCATGGGCCATATGTGTGCATAATAACAAGAATGTTATTTTGGCGTTAGGTGGAGGGTTGCAACACTTCTTTGTTTTGACTTTTAGGCTTCATGCACACAGGACGTTAAAAAAAACACCTTAAAAACGTCAGTAGCTTATCATTGTTTTTTTCACTTTTTACCAGCGTTATATTACCAGCGTTTTTGCACATTTTTTCGTGTTTTTAAAGGGCCAGCGTCTTTTGTTGTTTTTTTTATTGATCTAAAACGTCCAAAAACGTTGGGGATCGATGTTTAGCTGCGTTTTTGAGCGTTTGAATGTTTTTACAGCTGAAAAACGTCTCTCAGAACCCACTGGTCTTGGTTTTTTTTTTACAGCTCAAAAACGTAACTGCTAGGTTTCGGACACAGCAGGGATCCTAGATGAGTTCCGAAGCTTCTATGGCCAGCTCTACACGGACTCAAGCCCAGCATTGTGCGGGCTGGGTAGAGGAATTTGGGGGCCTGGGTCTTCTGACCCTGTCGAAGGGGGATAGGGATTCCTTGGACAGACCCATCACTAGTGAGGAAGTTGAGGACGCAATATACTCCCTGCCCAATGGGAAAGCCCCTGGACCTGATGGCTTACCGGGTGACTGGTATAAGGCACATGTGGCATTATTAGCCCCAAAATTGGCCAATTTATATTCTCATTGCTTTGACTCTGGCAAACTCCCAGACAGTCTGTATCAAGCCCACATTATTCTACTGCTCAAACCGGACAAGGACCCGACTAATTGCTCATCTTATAGACCCATTTCCCTGCTAAATTGCGATGTTAAGATCCTGACCAAGGTGCTCGCCTCCAGACTTATGACTCTACTACCCTCCCTAATCAATTGTGACCAGACGGGCTTTATGCCAGGTAAATCAACAGACATTAACCTGGGTTGAGCCTTTGCTCATTTGCAGCTTCCAGGAACTGGGGAGACCACGAGGGTGATGGTCACCCTAGACATTGAGAAGGCCTTCGACACTGTTCGGTGGTTCTATATGCAGTGGGTGTTGGAGGTTTTTGGATTTGGCCCTAATTTTAGACATTGGATTCAGATACTGTACCAGACCCCAAGCGCTTGCATAAGACTGGGTGGGCGGCTCTCTTCCTCCTTTTCGATTGGCAGGGGGAGGAGGCAGGGGTGCCCGCTCTCCCCTGCCTTGTTTGCCCTGGTGATGGAGCCCCTGGCAGGGGTGTTGAGGCGATCAGAGGGGGTTGGTGGAATTCAGGTGGGTTGGATTGTGGAAAAGCTGGCCCTCTACGCCGACGACCTCCTCCTGTTTTTGAAGGACCCTGGTCCGTTGCAATCGACGGCTCTAGGGATTCTTGATCGCTTTGCTTCCCTGTTGGGTCTCCGCACTAATTGGGGGAAGTCACAGATGTTGTCCATTGATTTGGGAGCTAGCCGAGCGGGGGACTCAAATTCCCCTTTAGTGTGTTCGGACAGCATAAAATAACTTGGCATTCAGATCTCTTCGAGCCCCAACGACTATGTCAAACTCAACCTTATGCCTACTCTCCAGTGGTGCAAACAAAAATTCAAGGCCTGGTCTAATCTCCCCCTCTCCTTGATAGGAAGAATTAACTTACTGAAAATTAAAATCCTCCCTGTTCTTTTATTGTTTTCTATTTCTATTCTTTAAGTTGAGGCATGCCCCTACAGGGATCCCAAAGTCCTTCTTTAGACAGCTCGACTCGGCTATCTCCCTCTTTCTATGGCAGTCACGCATGGCAAGGTTTAGCAAAAAGACATTGTGTCACCCATGGACACAGGGCGGCTTGGCCTGCCCGGACTTCTATACCTACTATCTGGCAGCCCTTCTTACCCATGCCCATAATTGGTTAGTGTCAGATGCGGACAACTCCTCAGTAGTGGTGGAAGCAGCTTATGTGGGCTCCTATGAGGCCCTCCGTAATGTCTTCTATAGAGGAGTGAAAGCTCCTGGTCCTCCATTGACCGCTGGTATGAAATCGGTGATCAGGGCATGGCAGTTGGTGATACATAAACCTAGTCTAGAAGATTTAAGTGATCCCCACATACACCACTCTGGCTTAACCCAAGGCTCCCTGAGTTTCATTCAGTTCTGGATCCTAATCTTTGAGATCAGCGGGGCATCTGCTACCTTCAAGACATTTGTGATGGTTCTGGGCTATTCTCCTTTGATAGGCTTAAAAATAAACATTGGTCATTAATGGGATAAATAGTCCCAACATCAAGAACGCTAGAACATATTTAGGCTCCAATAGGGAATATGCAAGTCCGATATAAGAAAGCGGAAGCGGAGTGCGTGGTGGGGGAGAGGCAAAGGGAGACACTGATATCACAGTTACTTTCCTTTCATTCTAACACTTTACTATAACCCTCCTCACATTTTACTTTATCTGTCCATTTCTGCTAAATAAGAACCCAGGTTAGTATACCATTCCCCACCCCTTAGGGTATCCTAAGACACCTTAGAACACATGAAGTATAACCCCTAACATCAAGCCAACCCAACTAACAACCACAGACCAAAATCAAATAGCCGTATCCCAAAAACAAGCAGGACCTGGGACTGCCCCAACAGTATTGTTCCCAGTAGGGGTGGTGGGCGGACTCAGGAATCTATCTGAAGGTGCATTAGGTTAGACATAGGCCATGGGATATAAACTTATACTGACCATTGCAAATCCCCAAAGAGCTGACGACACAGGGACACTACCCAGGACATGTTTCTACTACCCTTAATGTTGCCAGGGTATATGGTTTGGAACTTTGCATACCCCTTCCCCCCTGTTGTGTAAACCCGTTTTACACATTGTTCACAAAGAAAAGCCTAAGACGAAATGTTGGTTATTGCATCAATGTAATGTTCCAAAATGTGTTTAATCTTGCTTTTGTTCCGTATCTACAAATGGACATTCAAAACCGGTCTTATGTAACTCATCTTATACTCTGTATGCTCTTGAATTTCAATTTAAATTTAAATAAAATGTTTGAAACAAAAAAAAATAAAATAAACATCAATAGCCGAATTCCCTTTTTTTCAGATATCTGCAGCTCCGGCACGCCTATAATGCACAATTTAGCTCTACCCCTCTCAGATTGGAACTAGATGACCAGGAGTCCCTTCTGCGGGACACTGAGTTGAGTAAACCTCTGTCTCAAATTTACAAGACAATGCTGCCCTCGATACAAAGTGGTCTGGAGAGACTTAGGGGGGTGTGGCAGTCAGAGGTGCAGAGTCTGGATACTGAGGATTGGGAGGAGGCATGGGAGGCTCCATTCCAGGGGCTGATTGCCAGCAGAGATAGGCTTATACAATTTAAACTTCTGCACAGAATCTATTATACCCCCCAAAGTCTGAATCGTATATACCCCTCGGTATCGGCAGAATGCTGGAGATGCTCAGGGGCTCCGGCGGGTTTCCTTCATGTGTTCTGGGAATGCCCGAGGATCTGGGGTTTTTGGCATGAGGTCACGGACCTTATTAAAGATGTAACAACGATTGTTATCCCATTGGAAATAGGTGTTCGTATCCTGGGCCTGGTGGATCCTTTGGTACTCTCTAGGGCCATGAGGACGCTGCTGAGCATCCTTTTGTTTTATGCAAGAAAGTCCATAGTCCTTAAATGGAGGTCTAAAGAGCCCCCTACCTTATGCTTCTGGAAAGGTGTAGTAGACGCAATTCGGGTCGGTGGAGCCGGCCGGGTGTACCGAGATGGTCACCACAAACACGAGGCAGGCTCAGGGAACGGATGGCGCTGTAGAGGGCAGGCAAGTAATAGCCCAAGCATCACTGACATTTACTCCCCAGCCTCAGAGAAGCTCTATTCATGGTCTCAGTACCTCCCCAACCTCCACAGTATCTCTCCTGGGCAGAGAGTTCGGAAATCTAGCAGGCTCTCTTGCAGGCCTACCTCAGACCCAATATCAGGACATGACCAACCTTAACACCCCTATTCAAGATCTATCCTCTCCCCCTGGGGACCTTTACCAGAAACAGGGGACAGGGGTCTGGCTGCAACTATAGCTAAAATCCAGGGGGAAATGTAAGCGAATTTTCAGAACCTGGGGGCCCACATGTAGGCCATAGAAACTAAACTGGACTTTACAGTATCCCGCACCAATCAAAACTCTGACCATATCCAAGTCCTCCAGGAATGCTTAGATTCTGCCCTTTCCAGAATTGATGAACTGGAAAATCGTTCACGGAGATATAACTTTTGAATCAGGGGGCTCCCTGAATCATTCACAGATTCCTCACAAGTGGTCCAGGATATCATCAAAAATTTGATCCCGAATATCCCTCCACACCGATTAGAATTGGACAGAGTCCACAGAGCTCTGGGCCCCCCCAGGAAGGACAGTACTCCCAGGGACATAATAGCCAAACCCAATTTCTTTGCTGTAAAGGAAGAAGTGATGAAACAATCCAGAGCCGCTAACCAACTGTTATATAAAGGACACCCTATCCAGATCTACTCGGACTTATCCCAGGCCACCATTCAGAGAAGAAGACCCCTGAAACCACTTCTCACGGCCCTCATTTCCAAGAACATAAAATATTGGTGGACATTCCCCTTCGCAGTGAAATTTCTCTTTCAATCCAAATACTATTATTTTTCCTCTTTTTCAGAAGGAGAGAAAATGCTTTTGCATTTACAACTTATCTCGCAAAAAGCAGATATGGACACCTCTAATGGAGTCCCCAGCTCATCAAAGAGACCCCCTCCAGCCATCCCTTTGACCCAACTTTGGAATAAATCCAAATTGAAGAAAGCCAAAGACAATGACTTAACCTGAAGGCTGTGCTGATTTGCTCTCCTACTGGTCTCTTTCGGGCCTCACTACTTATGTGGTGCTCGCCTTTCACAGATGAACAGATGAGAGGCATTTGGGCCTCACTTTTTTCTTGTTTTCTCCATTACAGGTCATCCTAAGACTGTTTCCTGTTTTTAATTTTGCTACAGTTGTATCTATTTTCTTTATAGAGTCTACCTTTGTATATATGCTGCACTACTGGACTTCTACGGGGAGCAGACACCTGCTGGCTCCCTCCCAGTGTGGCTGTTCCCGAACTGGTCTGTGTCTTCCTGGGGGGGACCCACAAACATGAGCGAAATCTTACGCTACTTTATAATGGTCAGGGGCTTCCCTTTGGGGTGTGGCGGGGAAGGGGCCCCCATATATTGGTGGGGAGTCTTGGCTGCTTTCTCTGATGTGGGGGCTAGCCCCATACCCCGAGTTTAATCATGGGTTGGTTATGTGTCTAAATCTCTACGGTTTACTAGCTGTGAGGCCTGTGTGCCCCTTTCTTCTAATTCTGTTACAATTCATATTATGACTGTTCTTTCAGTTAATCCATCCTACAACAGGATCTACAATTCCTATTGCATTTGCTTCAATACTTTCTGTGGTTAATTGATGACACAGGGTGGTTGGGTGCCAGCTGGGCCCGCCACCTGAGGGGCTAAACCAAGACCGGTCTCGGCCTCCTAAAGGGGGTACCCCCCTAAACATGTGTGGAACCAATGCCACCTTTGGACAGATGTTGGCCCCCCTTCCTCGGCTCCACCCTCGGGGTGGGGTGGGGAAGGGGCCTCCCATATAGTGCAGTAGGTCCTCCGTGGTGGATCCCGATAGTGGGACAACCCCCCTACCTCAAGTTTGTTTATGCATTGGTTATAAGTTTAAATTCATTGCAATTATATCTAGTAAAGGGCTCCGGACTGCCGAGTGTTACCCATGTGCCTCCTCCGCTTCCGCAGGCACCCCAGTCTCTGGGAAATAGGGTGTCTGGACTTAGCTTCAGACTTCTGTGGTGTATGACCTGGGGGGCCTTCTTCACCACTGGGGCCATACAAGATTGTTAGAAGATGTTTCTGATTGCATCTTCATACCTTGTGTTGTTTGTTTTTTTGTCTGTTCCTTTTACTCTCTGCCTCTCTTTATTCCTTTCCTCATGTCTTCTTTTTACTATGCTCTAACGAAAGCTAATGCATTGCCTCTTGGTACTTCTTCACTAGCAGCCCGATAACAAGGACAATCGCCAGCTGTTTCAGTGGAGACATGGTTCCCTTCTCCTGATGACTTCTAGAATTCTCCATAATGTAGGTGATGCGCTGGGATACAACTCCTCAACACCTTTGCTCCATGGCTAACATCAACAGATCCACCCTAAACTGGCCAGTGGCCACACATAATGCTCAGGGGCTCAACCCCCCCAATCAAAAGACAAAAAACTTTTAATTCATATAAGTCCCAACACATAGATATACTGCTTATTCAGGAGGCGCACTTTCCTCGCTCCTTCACTCCAAAATTTCTTCACCAACATTTCCTAGTCTTCTTCCTGACGGGCACTGAAAATAAAACTAAGGGAGTAGCCATCTTATTTTCTAAGCATTGTAACTTTTCCCTGAAGGACCCTAAGGGCAGATACCTCCTAGTTAAGGGTTGGATGGACGGCCACCTATACTCTTTCTTTATTCTTATTATGCCCCTAACAAAGGTCAAGCTGACTTCTTTCAAACCATGCTTCAGTTCCTGGAACCCCTCTTGGAAGGCACTCCTATTTCCGGCGGTGACTCTAATGTTGCGTTCGACCAGGGGTTGGACAAATCGAACCCCCTGAAATCACGTCTGACCCGCCCTATGAAGGTTAGTCTCAAAATTGCACAGCTCCTACACTCCCGGGGTCTAGCGGATGTGTGGCGGGATGTGCATCCCAAGAAAAGGGACTTTAATTTATTTTCAAACCCACACCACTCCTACTCCCAGATAGATCATATCCTCACCCCATCATACAAACGACACCTAGTGGTTAATTCACAAATTGTCGACACCCCACTCTCAGACCACTCCCTAGTCACCATGTCCCTCATAAGCGACACCCCAGGTCGTTCTCCCTCCTATTGGAAGTTGAATGAGTTCCTTCTCAATGACCCAGTGATGGTCACTATTATTGATAAAGCCCTGAAAGAGTACTTTGTATTAAATAACACTGAAGAGGTTTCGGCAGAAACCTTATGGGCGGCATATAAGGTGTCAATAAGAGGGACAATGGTTCAGATAGCTACCAAACGTAAAAAAGAACACTCTGCGGAAATCGCAAAGCTGGAACACACATATAAGTCCCTTTCAGCTCAACACAAGAGTAGCCCATCATCGGTTTCTCTAGATCAAATAGATTTAATTAGGACACAACTGAACCTTGCGCTAACAACCAAGGCCGAAAAGCAAATTCGCTGGAGCGGAGCGAAGTTTTATTCTCAAAAAGATAGGATAGGCCCAATGCTGGCAACCCATTTAACTCCACTCAGTAGAACTCATGCTCTTCTCAAAATTTGGACACGAGATCAGGGTACCACTTTAAACCCAACTAAGATCCTCCAAGCCTTTGGAGACTTCTATACAAAACTTTACAGCTCTCCACCACATGATCATAAAGGGGACATCTCTCAGTTTCTTGATTCCTTTCCAGTCACCATGGAGCAGAGGGGGGGGCATATCCGTGATCTACGCGTCACTTACAAGCCAAAGTAGCAAATCCCAGTGTAAGCTAGCTTGGGAGGAAGACCTTCAGATGCAGTTGAACTTAGATACGTGGCACAAAGCCTTGACAGCAGCCTTTAGGGGGATTATCAATACCTCGTTAATGGAAGCCAACGTCAAAGTCGTCTGCTGCTGGTACATGACGCCTTCAAGGCTAGCAAATGTTTTCCCCAACGCAGACCCTCTCTGCTTCAGGGGATGTCATCTACTTGGAACCATGATTCATATCTGGTGGGATTGCCCCAGAATCAGACCGTTATGGAAAACATTTTTTAGATGTATTTACAGAGTAACTGAACTCAATATCCCCAGAACGCCCATACCGAACATCCCGAAAACAACTCAAAGACTGATCCATTTTATCTTTCTGGGTGATAAAATTACCATAGCTAGGTCTTGTAAAAATCCTGCACCTCTCTAAATGTGGTGGTTAGGAAGGTATCATGGATTATGTCACAAGAAAAACTGGCAAGTGTTCTTTTGCACTCTTCAAAAAAATTCAAAGCTGTTTGGGAACCATGGGCCTTATATATAGGTATTCCCCTCTACCCGGGAATGCTTCCTGCAAAACCTACTCAACCTAGTGAGTGACTGAATTATATCCTATGACCCTGTATTAGCTCTTTCCATTCTTCTCCTCTACCTTTTTTCCTTCCTTCTAACAATTTTGTTGCTGTTTGATTACAAAGTTACATCGTTACAAGACTCATTACATATGACATGCCTTGGGAAGGGTAATCAACTTGGTCACCCTGAACACATGACACTGGGGAGTGAACCTGTCCCGGCAGGGACATAAACTAGGATAGCAAGAGGTAAATCTTCGAGGCTCCAGGATTGGTTGAAGAGTGCTCCCCAGGGGGTTGGGGGTGGGTGCCAGCCTCCTCCTGGCACAGCTTGTACCCATTTGGGGTGCTGGGGGGGCGAGCGCCGGCCCTTCGATTCCAGGGGACTTTCAACAAGCCCTCAAGGGTATGGCATCACATTTTGTGCCTAAACATGAAATAACTGTTTTATTTACTCCCATTAATCTATGCAAATTGCCTTTAAACTATTTGAAAGCTTGTGACATTATTTCTCTCCTCCTATGCCATATTTCTGTATGCAAATACCATTGACTTATTGTCTGTTTGCAACCTCTGCTATGGTCTTCCTGGATATTTCTTTCACCCACTTTTTATCTGTAACGATTGATTGCAATTTTCTTTGTACTCGTGTAATTTGAAAATAAAATATTTGAAAGTAAAGTAAAACAGTTGATAACAGCCTTTGTGTGCATGAACACATAGGATAACATGATGAAGGGTTTATTGACTGTAGAAAAAAACATATGCAGCTAAAAAGAGCTGCTGTAAAACAGTCAAAAAAACATTCTGTGTGCATGAGGCCTAATACTTTCCAATAAAATTAGATTTTTTTTGATACAGCATACTGTCTGGGGTCACTTTATACCAACTTTCCCTGGGAACTCTTCCCATTACTCAAATGCATGCAATTTCTCTGGTATGTAGTCCCACCCCCATTGTTAAGGAAATGACAGATGTTTAACCACTTCCTGCCCGGCCTATTGACAAAAGATGTCTAGGCAGGGGTTCATTATCCTGACTGGACGTCATATGAAGTGATCAGGATAACACGCGATCAAGCGCCCGCGGGGGTGTGCATCATGGCGATCGGTGGTGCGGTGGGTCAGTCTGACCCACCGCATTACCAATCTTGGTAAAAAGCTTCCCTCGGAAGCACTTTACCACATGATCAGCCGCGACCAATCACGGCTGACCACAATGTAAACAGGAAGAGCCATTTATTGGCTTTTCCTCTAGTCGCGTCTGCAGACGCAAGTAGCGTAGGAGCCGATCTGCTCTCCTGACGGGGGGTCTGTGCTGATTGTTTATCAGCGCACCCCCCCTCGGATCGCCACACTGGACCACCAGGGAGCCCGTTCAGGGACCACCAGGAAGAGCGCGCCCAGGACCACCAGGGAGCCGACCCTAGACCACCAGGGAGATGATCAGGGAGCCCACACTAGACCACCAGGTAAGGGACATAATGCCCAACATGGCTGGCACTCACTAGGAAGAAATGAAAGATCTACTGTGATAAAATGATGTGTGATTTTAGGTTTCAATGTCTTTGGAAATATTTATTTTAAGCATGAAATGACAATAGATAGTTTTTTTTGTATTGTTTTTCTTTCTTGTGTCACTGCCCATACTAGGAAATACACTGTGTTCCAATGCAGGCTATGCCATGCCCTGATAACCAATGGGTTTTTGAGGCCTATGTTTTGCTGAAGAAAGCTGACCAATACTTTCTTCCTATTTTATAATTGAAAGTAAACCTTTAGAACTATTAACCAACAAAAGTTATTTCAACTATTAATTACCTTTTTATATTTCTAGGCAGACATTGTCCAATTGAATAGGCATGGCATGACCAGACCATGGGCAAGTAGCTGGAGGTCAGATACAGAGTGCACCTCCTCCTCTTTTGGTTGGGGTACCCTAAGGCTCTGTCCTTGGGCTTTTCCTGTTCCCTCTCTGCACCTCTTGCCTGGGCCAGCTGATAACCTCCCATGGCTTACAATATCACCTCAATGCCAATGACACCCAGATCTATCACTCCACTTCCCAGCTCACCTCCTCAATTGCCTCAACTATCACAAATTTACTTAGCAATAGATCAGTATGGATGTCACACCATTTCCTCAAACTAAATCTGTCTAAAACTGATGTCATAATATTTCCTCCTTCTCAATCACCCCTTTCATGACTTTACCATTGAGATTAATAACACAATTATTGGTCCCTCCACATATGTGAGTAATCTTAAATGCTGACCTCTCCTTCGAGCCCCACATCCAATCACCGGCTAAATCTTGACCTCTTAACCTCACATTTTCAAAATTCGTCCTTTTTAACTACCACAAAAACAATTTATTCACTCCCTAGTTAACTCCCACCTTAAAGCGGTTGTCTACCCATCAATTTGATAGTGTCAAAAAAGAGTTAATATTCCCGGCATGCCGGAAATGCTAGCTGTCTCCTTGATTGTGCTCTCAACCAAACTAGCAAACCATCCAATGGGTGGTATCATAATGGATCACATGTGCAGCATCATGGCAGTTGCAGATTAAACAGAGCCTAAGATGTCAGCTTCCTTAGCTGAAATCGGTAGGAGAGTATACAACCACTTTAACTACTTCAACTTCCTTCTTACTGGCCTACCTCTACACAGGCTATCCCCATTCAGTCTATCATGAATGCTACTGCTAGACGTATACACCTTACTAACCGATCCGCAGCTGCTGCCCATTTCTGCCAATCCCTTCACTGGATTCCACTAGCCTGGCATTTAAAATTAAAAATCCTAATCACTACATACAAAGCCATCCATAAAACTGCCCTCAGCTACATCACCAACCTCATCTCGAGATATTGCCCAAATCGTCCACTCCGCACCTCCCAAGACATTTTGCCCTCTAGCTTCCTCTTCACTTCCCATTCCACACCTTCAGGACCTCTCCTATCCTCTGAAAGTCCTTATCCCAATATACCTGGTTAGCTCCTACCCTGTCCATCTTTAGGTGATCCTTGAAAACTCATTTATTCAGAGAAGCCTACCCCACCTCTATCTAAAAACTGTACTTTCAACTATATGCATCAACTTATCTCCTTCAACTATTACCTTTTGTAGCCCCTCTACCTGTAAGCTCCATGAGCAGGACCCTCCTGTTCCTTCTGTATTGAACTGTATTGTAATTGTACTGTCTCCCTTCATATTTTAAAGCACTACACAAACTGTTTGTGCTATATAAATCCATATAAAGGGAGGATTAATGATAGGAAAGCAGAAAACATATACTGTACAGTATATTAAAAAAGCAGAAGCAACTTCTGGTTCTGGCGCCGCATGGAGTAGCTGTCCTTCAGCACAGCTCCCGCCGAGCGGCAAAGAAATCTGCCTATAAAACCGGTCCCGAAGCCCGCCATCATCTCCAACCCCCCCCCCCAGCGGCTCCCCCTGTGTTCCCATGCTCATGGACTGCTTTCTGGAAAAACTTGCGCTGCAAATGCAACCCCCCACACCAGAAATTGAGGCCATGGCTCCGTTCTTCACGGCCGCGGCGCCGGCCTACACAGGCGCAGATCAGACATATACGGCCAACATGGCAGTAACTTCAGAGGGTTCCCAGGTGGAGGTAGGAGGGGCCCCTGCCATCACCCATCAGCTTAGGTGAGAAAGCGACACAGAACGTATCGCACAGGCGGTGGCAGTGCTCCTCACCCCCACCATAGAGGCCACGGTGGAGAAAGCAGTGACCGCTGGCATGGCCCTAATTAAGAACATGCTGGCAGACTCAATGAAGCTGAACATTGCATTTCCAACCTCAAAGATGAATTATATCAAATGCATGGCACTGAACAGACACACGAAAAGACAAATCATTTTATCCTTCAGAAATTGGAAGATCTGGAAAATTGGTAGAGATGTAATAATTTGCGCTTTGTGGGGGTCCCAGAGTCAATCCAGACCCAAAACCTGTCAGACTTCTGCACTCATCGCATCCCGGAAGTGCTAGCTCGTAAGCAGCCCCAGCCATGGTGGAAAGAGCACTTTGTCTGGGCCCTTACAACACAGCCCAAACCGCACTACGACCCATCATCGCCAGGTGCCTTAACTATGCCAACAAAGCAAATATACTACAAAAATTGAGGCAAGCAAGATCGCTGCAGATCGATGACATCAAAATACTGATCTTTGCCGATTATTCCATCGAGGTATCAAAGAAAAGAAAAGCGTTTCAGAACATATGCACGCAACTCTACCAGCACCAAATTAAATTCATGCTGGCCTTCCCAACAGTGCTTCGAGTCAAAGCACACAATGGGGAACAACTCGCCTTCCATGACCCCTCAAAAGCGGAACTATTCATATGATCCCTTCGCACTCCCGCGCACCAGAATTCAACTGCCATGACCCTTTCAACACCTCGACCTCTGTATCAAAGAAGCCCACGCAAAGATTCTCCTAAGTGCCTGAAATTCTCTAACTCCAACAATCAATCTATCCAGCTCTGATGGCCTCTATTCCAACACCGCCCAGAGACTCCTATTCATGTCACACTATACTACTAACACAATTTTCTCCACAGTGGATGCTAGCCACATCCAACCTTGGAACCAAGTTTAAACCCAAGCGGGTTATAGACTATGGGATGTTCTTCTATTTACTGTTGGGATGTTATAACTGCGTTGAATAACTATCTATAGTCTCCTTTTGCCATGCTCTTTGACTGAGGGAGAACCCACTTCCCCCCCCCCTCGCAGTGGGAGCAGCAGGTAATCGTTAAACTGTCTTAAGTGGGCCAAGAGGCAAATTCACTCCAATTGAGACGGTCTACTGGGAGTTGACTCTCACAGTCTTTCCATGTGGAATAAAAAGAGAAGATATACGCTAGCTCTATTCTTTATTTTATGTTTATTTTTCCCTTTGATCATTACCCCCCTCCCCACCCACTCCTAGAGCACATAAAACACTCTTACATTTCAGTACCAGCCCCCCAACTACTCCCAGCTTTAACCAGTCTTGATATAGTCATGTCCAGTTCACATCAGGTTGTCACACACGTCCAAAACCAGCCTCCACAGATTTCAATCTTCAACCCCCCCCCCTTTATGAAAATAGTCTCATGGAATGTGAAAGGGCTTAGGTCCCCTTTTAAAAGAATGTGCTAAGCCACCTCAACTGGCTTAGGACAGACATTGCCCTTCTCCAAGAGTCTCATCTCTCCTCCACTGACTTTGACCGTCTAAAGAAACTTTGGGTGGGCACAGTACTAGGATCAGAGGTTGTGGGTCATAAAGCAGGTGTCCTTATCCTATTCCACAAAAACTTAGCTTGTAAGATAATCTCCATTGACACAGATAGCAAAAGCAGAATGGTCAGTGCCCACGTCCAACTAGCCAATAAGGAATATTTGATAACCAATATATATGCTCCCAACAACCTGGGAAAGCAATTCTTCGGAGAAATATCTGTATCCTTATTAACACACCCTCACCTCTCACACATTGTGGGCAGGGACTTTAACACCACAATCCATTCACCAGAGGATAGATCCTCCCCCAGGCTTAGGTACCCCACACAAAACGAACCTGAGACAACACACTTTTCATCCACAATGAGCTCCCTTCAACTGGTAGATGTATGGAGACTACTACATCCACTGGATAAAGAGTTCACCTACTACTCTCACCCACATAACACTCTTACTAGGATAGACTACATATTTTGCACAGATCCGCTGATACCTAAAATAACAGAAGCAGGAATCCATAACATATCGATCTCTGATCATGCACCAATTTCGATATCACAGCATCTCGCTGCCCAGCAGCAATCACCAAACATCTGGAGGTTCCCCTCCTTTCTTCAGAACAATGAAGACTCTAAATCCTTCCTTGCAAATGTCTGGCACGAATATAGCTCTATAACTCCTCTCGCTCAAACAACCCAAACTATTTTGGGAGGCCAGAAAACTTCAAACAATGCTCAGGTTTACGCATCAATTATCATAAGAGCGAGATCCTCTCAATAGGACCCTCCTCAAGTCCCCCATGGACATCCAAATCACCATTCTTAGTAGCACACTCCTACATCACCTACCTGGGTATATAGATATGGAAATTACCACCTCCATATACCACCTCAACTACCCTGCTAATAAAACTCACTCAAGAACTCAATAGCTGGATGGATCTCTCTCTCTTGCTCATGGGGAGATGCCCCCTAATCAAAGTGGTCAGCTTCGCTCGTCTATTGTACCCTCTCCAAACTATACCACTACTTTTAAAACATAAAGATATCCAAGCAATAAATAAAGCTATCTCTAAATTCAGTTGGCAGAAGAGGCGACCATGCATAGCTCTAACCAAACTTCACCTCTCCAGGAGCGAAGGGGGAACAGATCTCCCCAACATTAGGCTCTACAATATAGCGTGCCTTCTAAGATACAGCATGGACTGGATTACACTGCCATCATGCTACTCGAACCACAATGGTTCACCCTCATACTCTAGTGGCTATCCTGCATGCTAAATCGAAAGCTCTTCCCCCCGTTGTTCAGCACAACCTTCTTCTAAGGGACACGGCCCAGGCTTGGAGAGAACATAGGAAATTAACCAAACTTCCTCCATATATATCAAAATATCTCCCGATTCGAGGAAACATCAATTTTCCGGCGGGCATGGAACACAGGATTTTCTTACAATGGGAACAACAAGGAATAACAAGGTTCTCCTCCCTATGCGATGAGGAAACTGGACTTCCCCGAGCCTTCACATCCATAGCAAAGGAGTACTCCATCCCCAAATCCCATATCTTCTACTATTGGCAATGCATTAGCTATATCCGTGCCTCTTGCCAAGAGGGCAGTAAAAGATTTAGGGAAACCAAACTGGACTATCTAATCCAAAATGCCTCCTACACCATCTCGGACAAGCACCTCATTCAATGGTCCCACCCTACCGACCCTCAGATAAAAAACTGGTCACTAATATGCCTTCTAGTGGTCTGCAGATCCATTTTAAAAAATTGGACCTCTCCCTCTTGTCCTACAGTGTCACAAGTCAAGCGGGAGCTGACATCTCTCCTTTACAAAGACAAGCTCAACACTGACTTCCATCAGCCCCTCACTACTAGTAACTTCCACCGGAGATGGTGAGCATTCATCAAAACCACCCTACCCCAAGAGGAGATTGACGACCTTGGGAAATCCTTCTCTTACTTCACAGGACAACCAACCCACCTCATCCAATATAACAGTGACTGAACATTTCCCCATGCGGGGCAATCCAAAGAACCAAAAACTCTTATCAACTTCTAACATTTCTTTCTGTTGGTATCCCATATATAGTATGTACATATACTGGTTGTTGCTGCTAATAGGTTATGCAATTTATCCTGTGGCTGGAAAACCCACCCAAGCAGTAGATCCCCCCTCCTACATCCTTCACTCGCCTCCCACACAATACCCTAGTTCATACCACAGGAGATCCATCCAGCTAGTTACTCTTAAACTAGTTACACTTTTTACAATGCTTCCATGTTGCATCTCTGTCTTGTGCTTTACACTCTATGACAAAATGTATAATCCAGACAAGATGGATCCTTGCCTTGTCATGTTTTCATTTTTTTTTTTTTTTTGAAGCTTCAATAAAATCTTTAAAAAAAAAAAAAAAAAGCCGAAGGAGCACAGACCACCTTTGTACATGGTAAACAGTATGGAGGTGTCAGATAGCATTCCTGGGCAATTGTCCTTTCCCCACATGCATGGTCCCTGATCTCTAGGCATTTCTCATTAAAGTGAAAGTAAAATATATTTTCTTGTTCAAACATTTTATTGAGAAAAGTAAGAAGACAAACAATGCGTATAAAACTAATTTTAACAGAAAAGGTATAGGCATTGCCTAACAGAAAAGGCTCCACTAAAAGTCCGAATAAGGGTACATGGAATGTGATATTATAACAGAAATAAACAACAGGCCAAAGTACCGTTAGTTTGCATTGTAGAGTAGCAATATATTAAAAAGGGCAAGTTATCAAAACAAGAGGTTGAGAAAAGGACAAGAACTGATAGTGTAACATGGCACCTCGGTACCAGAGAGCTATAGGAAGAAAGGTTTATCTAGCATTAGTTGACAGCTTCTATGTTGCAATAGTAAAGTAATAAGTAGATAGAAGCAAGGGAAAGGAGCAGTGAAGAAGAGGGGAAAGATAAAAGAGGGAAGAAAGAGGGGAGAAGTGGGAAGTCCCAGGGAGGGGACCATGATGAGCCATGGTGAAGGTCCAAGCCAATGTATAACTATAAGGCATCACGGAAGTAAGAGCGACTCATCAAAATTATAAGGGAGGTAGTGTGCAGCCCATGGGCTCCAAAGCCTCTCATATTTGTGAACTCCTAGGGTACGTATAAAAATGAAAAGCTAAACATCAAAACCTCAACAAAGAGGTTGAGGAAAGGAGAAGAGCTGATATGAGTGTAATATGACACCTCATTGACTTGTCCCTGAACCAGAGGGCTATAGGAAGAAAGGGTCATCTAGCATCAGTTGACAGCTTCTATGTTACAATAGTAAAGTAATAAGTAGATAGAAGCAAGGGAAAGAAGCAGAGAAGAAGAGGCAAAATAAAAAAGAGGGAAGAAAGAGGGGAAAAGTGGGAAGTCCCGGGGAGCGGGCCATGATGAGCCATGGTGAAGGTCCAAACCAATGTATAACAGTAAGGCATTACGAGAGTAAGAGGGACTCATTAAGATTAGAAGAGAGGTAGTGTGCAACCCATGGGCTCCAAAGCCGCACGTATTTGTGAACTCCTAGGCTATGTATAAAAACTAAAAGGCTAAACATCAAGATCTCAACAAAGTGGTTGAGAAAAGGACCTGTACCAGGTGGCTATATGAAGAAACGGCCATCTAGCATCAGCTGACAGCTTCTATGCTACAATAGTAAAGTAATAAGTAGATAGAAAGGGAAAGGAACAGAGAAGAGGCTAAAGAAAAAGGGAAAAGTGGGAAGTCCCGGGGAGGAGACCATGATGAGCAATGGTGAAGGTCCAAGCAAATGTATAACAGTAGGGCATCAAGGGAGTAAGAGGGACTCATCAAAATTAGAAGGGAAGTAGTGTGCAACCTTCTGTTAAGCTGCAGTTGTAACATGCAGGAGAAGCTTGAACTGTCGGAAGGTGAGGTCAGGGTTTTTTTTATTGACTAGAGCTATTGTTGGATCAGCTGAGTATCGAGGAATCAGAATGCAGAAGAGGGGCAAAGAAATGTTTATTATGAATGTATTGTAAGAGTTTAATACCTGGGATATTGAAAGTTACTTGCAAAGTTTCAAAAGATTTAAAGGAGGTAGGGGTCATGAGGTTGTGGGCATGGATAAGACTAGCAGAAGACCAAGCCCAAGCCCAGAAAGAAGCAGGAGAGGTCCAGGCTGGATAGAAGGCAAGGTTGTGCAGGAAGGATAACAGTGGATTGTGAGGTGATTGAAGGCCATAGCTAGACTTCAATCCATCCCATAAAGCCACAAAATGTCATGGAACTATGTTAGAGAGGTTTTGACAGTCGGAGGGGTGGAGCTAGAGCAGATTAGCAACAGAGAGTGGATCACAGTCTACAGATTTCAAAGCTATCCAGAGCGGGATTTTGACAGTTGCATGGTATTTAGGTACCTGGACTACATGCCCTGTCCAATAATATTTAGTAAAATTTGGTAGGCCAAGACCACCTTTAAGCTTAAGAGTAAAAAGAATGTTTGGGTCTGATTTTGCCTCAGATAAAGATCTGGGTCCGACATTGTGGGATCCTGAGGAAGTGCGACGGGACAGGAATGAGGAGGACCCGAAACAAGTATAACATTTTCGGAAGAATGGTCATTTTAGCAACAGTAATGTGACCCAGCCACGCAAGAGATAAGGTGTACCAGCAATTCATGAGAGCTGTAAGGTGAAGCAACATTGAGGGGCAGTTCAAGGAGTACAAGTCATCCAGATTAGCAGACAGTTTTATACCAAGTTAGGGAATAGACGTTGTCGACTAAGTGAATAGTAAGACTTCCTGCATTCACTGCAGGAAAGAAGACAGAAGGGTTATACTAAGGGCATGATATTTATGAGGATTTACCATTAGGTCAGAGGTTGACTCAAACTGCTCTAAAAATTTGAGAAGGTTGGGGGTGGAGATTAGGGATGAGGTCATAAAAAGAAGGCTAATAAACACAGTTTTTGATGATGGCTCCCTATTTGGATCCTCACAAGTCAGTGGCTCAATAGCCAAGGCAAACAGGAGTGGGGATAGTGGGCACCTTCCTTGTCCCTCTACAGATATTGAAAACATCTATCTTATAGCCAGATGTTTTATATTTTATAAATATATACATTTATATGATATATATAAAGAATATATTATAAGTTAAGGAAGTGTCAGCCAAAACCCCAATGCCGTAGGGAATGTTTTAGGTATGGTCACAAAACTGTATCAAAAGCTTTTTTGATATCAAGTAATACAAAGCAAGCCAGAATATGGCGATTGAGGGCAGCATGTGCCAAGATAACTGCTCTATGAATGCTGTCTCTGGCTTGATGAAGTGGTATAAAGTCTGTCTTATGATTATACGATTATAACACAATTCAGCTGAGCAGTGAGGAGCTTAGCTAATAGCTTAACATCAAGATTAAGGAGAGAGATAGGTCTAAAATTGTACCAAGAGGTAGCATCAGAGTGTGGTTTAGGGATCATGAAGATGGTCACAGTGTGGGTTTCTGGACAAAAGGAGTGGGCATCCTGGAGAGAATTAAAGGCATTGCTCAATAAAGGGACTAGCAAATCAGAAAATATTTTATAATATGTAGTAGTAAAGCCATCAGGGCATTTGTTAGGTTTTAATGCTTTAATAGCCTCCAGGATCTTTGGAGCTGTGATCGGTTTCTCCAAGTTCTCACACTGGGGAGGAGATAAAGATGGGAAAGTAATCATGGAAAAAATAGCATCTGCCTAGGGCAGATCAAAAGAGCCATTAGAGGCATAGAAGTCGGCTAGGTGTCTACAGAATTCATGTAGAATCTTTAAGGGATTGCTAGAATAGTTATCTTTGGAGATTTTCAGCTTGATAGGTTTGGATGGGCGATCAAATTTATGAAGGGTCAGTGCTATAAAGGCATAAGGCTTTATAGCTTTCATGTAAAATCTGTGACCATATCGCCTTTTATGCAGGCTCGGTTAGGAAGAGATCCATTCCGAGTCGGGCCTTGTGTAGGGTCTTCCGGTTGGTTGAGTTTGGGTTAAAATGAAATTCTTCATGGGATTAATTAAAGGCTTCGTCTAGACGGTGGTATAAGAGGCATCTCTCTTTCTTAAGGTGGGGCACCTGACTGATACAAGCCCCTCTAATAATGGGTTTGTGAGCCTCCCAGAGGGTCAAAGGGGAGATCTCAGGGTTTGTGTTGTGGGCAAGGTAGTTTTAAGAACTATTTCAATATCCACTCAGTGCAATGGGTGGGAAAAAAGCCTATCATTGATACACCAGGATGTGTCACATTGTCTGGGTATGAGGAATGTTAAAGTAGTGAGGACAGCGTTGTGATCCGTCCATGTATAGGGGAGGATCACAGAGGAAATCAGAGCCAGAGAGGTCTTGACAGATAGTAGAATATAGTGGATGCGGGAGAATGTCTTTTGGGGGCAAGAATAATAGGTCAATTGAGGTCTGGTGTGGTGTGATTAAACTCACACCAGGAGTCTAAAAGTGAGTGTTGGTTAAGAAGTTGTTAGAACAACAGGACTAGATCAGTGTCTCCTCACAGCAGAAGAGTACCTCTCTTGTGTGTGTTCAGCCACCTGCAAAAGATGGGAGAGGAAAGAGTTTGGATCTCTATTTGGAGCATAATACGAGATTGTGGTAATCTCAGCAGCAATTAGATGTCCAGTTGAAATTATGTAGCATCTTTCAGGGTCCTTGATCTCTGCCAGTGGGGTAAAATGAGTAGTACGATGAAATGCTACTAAAACTCCTCAGAAGAATATTGGGGTATGACGATTCGTAAAGTGTGCCTCCGGATATTTGAGAAAAAGTCTGGGTTTGGGTTCGGGTATGTTTTTGTGCCTGTTGAATAGCTGCAGGGCAGCCAATCAACAAGTGTTTCACTCGTTTGCCCTTAGAAGCCATCACAGCCATGCCTACTAATGGCATGGCTGTGACTGGCCAGTGCATCATGTGACCCAGCCTCTATATAAGCTGGAGTCACGTAGTGCTGCATGTCACATCATCTCATACTAGTGTAGGGAGAGGATGCTGCTGCTCCTGTGAGGGACAGATTAGCTTTAGAAAATCATCTCATACTAGTGTAGGGAGAGGATGCTGCTGTTGCTAAGAAGAACACTTTTTTTTATTCTGTCGCTTTTCATATTGCCGCTAATGCTAGCACATCTGCTATTCACACACATCTGTTCTGCAATGTGTTTGAATAACAGATGTGCAAGCATTAACGGCAATATGAAAAGCGACAGAATAAAAAAAAGTGTTCTTCTTTGAAAGAAGAAGAACACTTCAAAGAAGAACACTTTTTTTTATTCTGTCGCTTTTCATATTGCCGCTAATGCTTGCACATCTGCTATTCACACACATTGCAGAACAGATGTGTGTGAATAGCAGATGTGCTAGCATTAGCGGCAATATGAAAAGCGACAGGATAAAAAAAAGTGTTCTTCTTTGAAAGAAGAAGAACACTTCAAAGAAGAACACTTTTTTTT
>BLSH010504661.1:47171-57966 GCA_018402905.1 Glandirana rugosa
TTTAAAAAATGTAAACAGATTGACGTTACATTTTCGTCATAAATTTATACGGTTTTACAACGGTTGACTTGATTGTCTTGTGTTAATTTCATTACAGGGACTGTGTGTTCGTCAACGTTCACGTGACGTGAACGTTTTTACCGACGTTTGCGGGTGGATTGTTTGTCTTTTTTAACGAATCCAAAATATACTGCGTGAAACGAATCGTGATCTCAACTCGCTTGGGCCTGACATTTCAAGCCCAGGCATGGCTTGAAACCCCACAGGCCCTGGGCCTGGGCCTGAAAAGTTTTTTTCAGGCCCAAGCCCAGGCCACAAGACCATTAAAATTACTTTTTAGAATTTTTACGACATTCACTTGCAACTGCTTGTGTGTCAGGGACATTACTTTAATTGTGTTCTGTTAGTTCAGTTGGCAACATTTTGGCATATTTAAATACTGCTTTTACATTGCAGTTAGACAAATGTAAAAAATTTTATTTTATTTTTTTTTTTGTTTTTGTGCAAAATATATGCAGCCAGTGGGACATTTCTTGCACAAAAATAAAAAGTGCATCTACATTGCTGGTTTAAAAAAAAAATATTCTAAATACTACATTTGCGTCCAGCGGTGCATTTCTTGCACAAAAATAAAAAGTGCGTCTACATTGCTGGTTTAAAAAAAATATTCTAAATACTACATTTGCGGCCAGCGGTGCATTTCTTGCACAAAAATAAAAAGTGCGTCTACATTGCTGGTTTAAAAAAAAATTCTAAATACTACATTTGCGCCCAGCGGTGCATTTCTTGCACAAAAATAAAAAGTGAGTCTACATTGCTGGTTTAAAAAAAAAATATTGTAAATATTACATTTGCGGCCAGCATTGCATTTCTTGCACAAAAATAAAACGTGCGTCTACATTGCTGGTTTAAAAAAAAATATTCTAAATACGACATTTGCAGCCAGCGGTGCATTTCTTGCACAAAAATAAAAAGTGCGTCTACATTGCTGTTTAAAAAAAAAAAAATATTCGAAATACTACATTTGTGGCCAGCGGTGCATTTCTAGCACAAAAATAAAAAGTGCATCTACATTGCTGGTTTAAAAAATAAAATATTCAAAATACTACATTTGCGGCCAGCGGTGCATTTCTTGCACAAAAATAAAAAGTGCATCTACATTGCTGGTTTAAAAAAAAGAATAATAAATAGTGCTATATAGTACATTTGCACCTTGCTGTGCATTTCTTGCACAAAATTAAAAAGTGCATCGACATTGCTGGTTTAAAAAAAAAAATATTGTAAATACTACATTTGCGGCCAGCGTTGCATTTCTTGCACAAAAAATAAAACGTGCGTCTACATTGCTGGTTTAAAAAAAAATATTCTAAATACTACATTTGCAGCCAGCGGTGCATTTCTTGCACAAAAATAAAAAGTGCGTCTACATTGCTGTTTAAAAAAAAAGATATTCTAAATACTACATTTGCGGCCAGCGGTGCATTTCTAGCACAAAAATAAAAAGTGCATCTACATTGCTGGTTTAAAAAAAAAATATTCAAAATACTACATTTGGGCCAGCGGTACATTTCTTGCACAAAAATAAAAAGTGCATCTGCATTGCTGGTTTAAAAAAAAGAATAATAAATAGTGCTATATAGTACATTTGCACCTTGCTGTGCATTTCTTGCACAAAATTAAAAAGTGCATTGACATTGCTGGCTTAAAAAAGAAAAAAAATAGTGCTACATAGTACATTTGCACCCTGCTGTGCATTTCTTGCACAAAATTAAAAAGTGTGTCTATATTGCTGGTTTAAAAAAAAAGAATAATAAATAGTGCTACATAGTACATTTGCACCTTGCTGTGCATTTCTTGCACAAAATTAAAAAGTGCGTCGACATTGCTGGCTTAAAAAAAAATAAAAAATTGTGCTACATAGTACATTTGCACCTTGCTGTGCATTTCTTGCACAAAATTAAAGTGTGTCGACATTGCTGGTTTAAAAAAAAAAAAAAAAAAGTGCTACATAGTACATTTGCACCTTGCTGTGCATTTCTTGCACAAAATTAAAAGGTGCGTCTACATTGCTGGTTTAAAAAAAAAAAAATAATAAATAGTGCTACATAGTACATTTGCACCTTGCTGTGCATTTCTTGCACAAAATTAAAAAGTGCGTCTACATTGCCGGTTTAAAAAATAATATAAATTTGTGCTAAATAGTACATTTGCGTCCAGGATGAGGAGAGCATCAAATAAGGGATGTGGTCGTGGTGCTGCTGGTGCTGCTGGTGCTGCTGGTGCTGCTGGTGTTGGCGAAGCTCCTGTTGCAAGGAGAGGACGTGGTCAATCTGTGCCAGCTACACGCACAAGTGAAACACCTTCCTCAGGTGCAAGTAGCCGACAGAACCTTCAAAGTTATATGGTAGCCCGAATGCTGCTCAACGAATGGTGAGGCCAGAACAAGTACAGGCAATAGTAGATTGAGTGGCTGACAATGCCTCCAGTTCCTTCACATTGTCTCCCACCCGGTCTCTTGCTGTAAGCTCAGAGTTGGCACCTGAACCCCATGGCCATCTGTCTTTCACCTCAGCCCCATGTAAATCAGCCAAGCAGTCTGAGCCCCAAGTCATGCAGCAGTCTCTTATGCTTTTTGATGACTCTGCTCGTGTGCTTTCCGTGGGCCATCCACATAGCCCTGCCCCAGAAGTGGAAGACATTGATTGCACCGATGCCCAACCACTTCTGTTTCAGGATGAGGACATGGAAACACCACCGCAGCACGTCTCTGATGATGACCAAACACAGGTGCCAACTGCTGCGGCTTTCTACAGTGTGCAGACTGACAAGGAGGGCAGTGGTGAAGAGTGGGTGGAAGATGATGTGGAGGATGATGAGGTCCTAGACCCCACATGGAATGAAGGTCATACGAGTGACATGTGCAGTTTGGAGGAAGAGGTGGTGGTCGCACAGGGCACCAACACAGAAAAAGAGGAAGCAGGTTGCAAAAGCAGAGTGACTGTCTCCTAGACAGTACGCCTGCTACTACCCACTGCACCTAGGGACCTAGCACACCAAAGGCAGCTCAAAGGAGTTCCCTGGCATGGCAGTTCTTCGGACAATGTACTGATGACAAGACACGAGTGGTTTGCACGCTGTGCAATCAGAGTCTGAAGCGAGGCATAAATGTTCTAAACCTGAGCACAACCTGCATGACCAGGCATCTACATGCAAAGCACGAGCTGCTTCCTCTTCTGCTGCTGCCTCGGTCTCTTCCTCCACCTCTACAGTGCTAGTGTCACCTGCCACCCAGCAAACAGACTATGTGACAGCAACGCCACCATGTCAGCCACCGTCCCCAAGCATTTCCACACCATGGTCTCATGGAAGCTTACAGCTGTCCATCTCCCAAACACTGGAGAGAAAGAGGAAGTACCCCCCTACCCACTCGCTATCCCTGGCCCTGAATGCCAGCATTTCAAAATTCCTGGCCTTTGAAATGCTGTCATTCCGTCTGGTGGACAAGGACAATTTTAAAAACCTGATGGCGGTGGCTGTCTCACAGTACGTGGTTCCCAGCCGCCACTACTTTTCCAGGCGAGCCATCCCTTCCCTGCACAAACAAGTCGGGGACAAGATCAAGTGTGCACTGCGCAACGCCATCTGTGGCAAGGTCCACATAACCACTGATATGTGGACCAGTAAGCACAGGCAGGGACACTATATCTCGCTAACTGCACACTGGGCAAATGTAGTGGCGGGTGGGCATGAGGCGGATAGCAGTTTGGTGCATGTCCTTCCGCCACCGAGGATTGCAGGGCATTTCTCTTTGCCTCCTGTTGCCTCCTACTCCGCTTCCTCCTCCTCTACCACCTCCTCATCCAGTCAGCATAACACCTTCATCACCAACTTCAGCACATCCAGGGGAAACGACAGCAGGCTGTTTTAAAACTGATATGTTTGGGGGATAAACCCCACACTGCGCAGGAGCTGTGGACAGGCATTGAACAACAGATCAATGAGTGGTTGTTGCCACTGAGCCTCAAGACCGGCCTGGTGGTGTGCGATAATGGGCAAAAGCTTGTAGCAGCTCTGGGCCTAGCCGGTTTGGCGCACATCCCTTGCCTGGCACATGTGCTGAATTTGGTGGTGCAGAAATTTCTAAAAAACTACCCAGATATGTCAGAGCTGCTGCAGAAAGTGCCGGCCGTCTGTGCGCACTTTCGGCGTTCTCCCCCTGCTGCTGCTTGCCTGTCTGCGCTGCAGCGGAATTTTGGCCTTCCCGCTCACCGCCTCCTATGCGACCTGCCCACAAGGTGGAACTCCACCTTGCACATGCTGGAGAGACTGTGCAAGCAGCAGCAGGCAGTAGTGGAGTTTCAGCTGCAGCACACATGGGTCAGTCGCTCTTCTTCACCACCACCGAGTGGGCCTCCATGAGGGGTAATTTCCACAGTTATCAGGCCAGTCATTCACAAGTGGCTCAGGGGGTGGGTTCCTGCACCAGCATAGGCCAGGTAAAAAAATTTCAAGCCAGCGCACAGTTCAGGAGGATGAGGAGGACGAGAATGATGAGGAGGAGGAACTGTGTTCACAGCAGGGTGGCACCCAACGCAGCTCGTGGGCATCACTGGAGCATGGCTGGGGGGATACGGAGGACACAGATGATACACCTCCCAAATAGGACAGCTTGTCTTTGTCTCTGGGCAGCCTGGCACACATGAGCGACTACATGCTGCAGTGCCTGCGCAATGACAGCCGAGTTGCCCACATTGTAACTTGTGCTGATTACTGGGTGGCCACCCTGCTGGATCCCTGTTACAAGGACAATGCGCCGTCCTTAATTCCCTCACTGGAGCATGATCAGAAGATGCGCGAATACAAGCGCACACTGGTAGACGTGCTGCTGAGGGCATTCCCAAATGACATCGGGGACTCAGTGGAAGCACAAGGCAAAGGCAGAGAAGGAGGAAGAGGTCGCCAATGCAGCTGTGGCACCGCCAGCACCTCAGAAGGCAGGGTTAGCATGGCCAAAATGTGGAAAAGCTTTGTCAGCAGCACGCCACAACAAATAGCAACACCAGCTGATAGGCAACGTCTTAACAGGAGGCAGCATTTCAGCAACATGGTGGAACAGTATGTGCACACACGCCTACACATACTGACTGATGGGTCTGCCCCATTCAACTTCTGGGTCTCCAAATTGGGAAAATGGCCTGTGCTTGCCCTTTATGCCTTGGAGGTGCTGGCCTGCCTTGCAGCTAGTGTATTGTCTATATACGTGTGTTTAGCACGGCAGGGGGCGTTATCACAGACAAGCGCAGCCGCCTGTCCACAGCCAATGTGGACAAGCTAACATTTATTAAAATGAACCAGGCATGGATCCCACAAGACTTGTCTGTACCTTGTGCAGAATATACATTTATACCGGCCTCACACAGTCATTTGTATGCTTAAGTGAACTTATTCTTTTTTTTTTTATAGAACATAAGTCTTTATTGGGATTTGTAACAGGAGAAACATGAAAAATAAACCATGGTACATTTTATATGGAAAAAGTGAACCCATGCTAGAACATCTCTGGGTTTGGCTGCAGATAGTGATTTTTTTTTTTTAATATGTCTCAATATTTTGGGGGCTACCCCAATTAGAAAAAAAAACAAACAAACAAAAAACAGTGTTGGCTACCTCGTCCTCCTCCACCGCCACTTCCACCGCCATGGTCACCGCCTCCTCAACCTCCTACTCCACATCCGCCTCCTCCTCCATTTTTTTTATGTGATTTTAAGTTATTTCCCTATCCACATTTGTTTGCAGGACACTTGTCCTACTCTTACCCCCATTTGCTTCCTTTTGCAGCTCTCTAGCCCTTTCCAGGACTTTTTTAGAGCCATTTTAGTGCCCAAAAGTTCGGGCCACCATTGACTTCAATGGGGTTCGGGGTCAAGTTCGGGTCAAGTTCGGGGCCGATCTCGAACTTTTTTGCGAAGTTCGGCCGAACCCGAACATCCAGGTGTCCGCTCAACTCTAGTATTCAGAAGCCAGAAGGTGCTCATTAGTATGTGTGAAAAATATCTTATTAATTTCAGCTGTGTTAATATAATCACATTTTATTTCCTTTTTTATTTTTCAAAAAATTGTGCCAAAAAAAGACAACTTCAAAAATCCCACTGTGCATCTTACTAAATAGCTGTGTCTGTCTTCCAAAAATGGTTAATTTCAGGGGGTGTTTGTACTGTCCTGAGATTTTAGGGCCTCAAGAAATTAGATACATGCCTTGAAAAAGTATTCATATCCCTTGAAATTTTCCATATGTTGTCATGTTACAGCCAAAATCGTAAATGTATTTTATTGGGATTTATGTAATAGACCAACACAAAGTGAAACATAATTGTGAAGTGGGAGGAAAATAATAAATGGTTTTCAAAAATTTTTACAAATAAATATCTGAAAAAGTGTGGTGTGCATTTGTATTCAGCGCCCTTTACTCTGATACCCCTAAATAAAATCTAGTGGAACCAATTGCCTTCAGAAGTCACCTAATTAGTAAATAGAGTCCACCTGTGTGTTATTATTATTATTATTATTCTCAGTATAAATACAGCTGTTCTGTGAAACCCTCAGAGTTTTGTTACAGAAGCTTAGTAAACAAACAGCATCATGAAGACCAAGGAACACACCAGGCAGGACAGGGATAAAGTTGTGGATACGTTTAAAGCAGGGTTAGGTTAAACAAATATATCCAAAGCTTTGAACATCTCACAGAGCACTGTTCAATCCATCATTTAAAAATGGAAAGAGTATGTCACAACTGCAAACCTACCAAGACATGGCCATCTGCCTAAACTGGCAGGCCAGACAGGGAGAACATTAACCAGAGAAGCAACCAAGAGGCCCATGGCAACTCTGGAGTAGCTACAGAGATCCATAGCTCAGGTGGGTGAACCTGTCCACAGGACAGCTTTAGTCGTGCACTCCACAAATCTGGCCTTTATGCAAGAGTGGCAAGAAGAAAGCCATTGTTGAAAGTAAGCCTTAAGAAGTCCCATTTGCAGTTTACGAGAAGCCATGTGGGGGACACAGCAAACATGTGGAAGAAGATGCTCTGGTCAGATGAGACCAAAATTGAACTTTTTGGCCTAAAAGCAAAACGCTATGTGTGTTGGAAAACTAACAATGCACATCACCCTGAACATACCATCCTCACCGTCAAATATGGTGGTGGCAGCATCATGTTGTGGGGATGCTTTTCTTCAGCAGGGAAAGGGAAGCTGGCCAGAGTTGATGGGAAGATGGATGAAGCCAAATACAGGACAATCTTAGAAGAAAACCTGTTAGAGTCTGTAAAAGACTTGAGGGGCAGAGGCTCACCTTCCAGCAGAACAACAACCCCAAACATACAGTCAGAGCTGCAATAGAATGGTTTCGATTAAAGCATATTCGTGTGTTAGAATGGTCCAGTCAAAGTCCAGACCTAAATCCAATTGGGAATCTGTGGCAAGACTTGAAAATTGCTGTTCACAGACGCTCTTCATCTAATCTGACAGAGCTTGAGCTATTTTGAAAAGAAGAATGGGCAAAAATGTCACTCTCTAGATGTGCAAAGCTGGTAGCGACATCCCCAAAAAGACCTGCATTTGTAATTGCAGCAAAAGGTGGTTCTACAAAGTATTGACTGGGGCCTGAATACAAATGCACACCACTCTGTTCAGACATTTATTTGTAAAATATTTTGAAAACCAATTATCATTTTCCTTCCACTTCACAATTATGAGCCTCTTTGTGTTGGTATATCACATAAAATCCCAATAAAATATTTTTATGTATATTTTATGTTTTGGTTGTAATATGACAAAATGTGGAAAACGTCAAGGGGTATGAATACTTTTTCAAGGCACTGCAGGCAGTCAGGGTTGATAGATTTCAAATATTAATACCTTATTTTGCAGACTCTAAACTTTCACACAGACTAAATAATATACATTTATTTGTTTTTGTAGAAGAATACATTGTGGTCTAAATTTATGAAGAAAGATTATTTATTTGCAGAGTTTAAGAGCAGAAACTAAAGAAAACAATTTCTTTCAAAATGTCCTTTTTTATTTTATGTAGTATAAAATGGTGATTAAATACCACTAAAAAAAGCTTTATCTAAACAAAATCGAATTACCCAATCCTTGGGTACCCAATCAGTTAGATACAGGATTGCATGACCAAGTAAATGCCAGTCAAATCATCATAGTGCTAAAAAATGCCCTTAACAGGTAGGGATTTTAACATGCTGGTCTTCGCATGGTTAAAGTATATGCAAAGTCATACAGTGAAAACTACCGGTAAGTATGCCATTAAAACACTAGTTGTAATTATAAAATAATACATTTATTTTTTAAGAGGGGGTTGTTGCTATTGAATAAACTAATGAGCATGCAACAGCATGATGAATAGGGCATCCAGGAAATATGTTCCTCGTCTCCCTGCTTTGTGTTCCACATGGTCATTCCTGCTCGTATCCACAATCTTACAGATATTTATGCACACCGGTGGGACATCATTTTTCACAACCGGACCACACTATTGATAACCTCAATGTTTTAGTTCTTAAAGGGGATTTCAGAACCACACCGGAAAGGAAAATGTTTGAACGAAGAATGATTCTTCGTTCACTGATTATTCTAAAGTTTTACGACCCCCTCTGTGACTGTCACCCTCCCGCCCCTCCCCAGTCTATAACTCTGCCTGTCTTATCTCACTATCTCTGCAGCTAGTTTCATTGCCATGGCCTTATACATTGATTTGTATTTGTTTGTTTTTCCTTTCTCCTTTCTCTCAGAGGTTTTTTCTTTCTTTTTTTTTTCTCTTTTTTTTTACATTTGGCTAAAACTGTTTTTATTCAGTACTGCTTAGACTGTGAAGAAGGGGAGATACCCCGAAAGCTTGTCCTGAAAAAATTTATGTTAGTGCAAATAAAAAAGTATCATGGACAGTACTCAATTTTCTCTGGCTCAATTGCACTAATACGGCTACATTTACCTCAGGCATCTGTTGCAAATTGGATATTACTAATGCTTTACCACAGCAATTGGTAATCAAGCCAAGCAGGGCTGGTTAGTGGGGCATGTCAACTAGGCTGACTACACAACACAGCCATCTGACACTCTTGCAAGTGTAAAATGCTGGAGAGTCAGAGTGCGCATGTGCGGTAAATCCAAGATGGCCGCTTGAGCCGGAGCTCCACACCATCTCCCGCTCCAGAGGCTCTGATCGAGCAGAGACAGCGGAGAGGGAGGTCGGAGACAGGGGGCCCCTTCTCCTCAAGCCTCCCACAGTCTGAGAAGGGTCACCAAAAGCATCGCGAAGGCCCGACGACCGCCCGCGCCACAGTATGATTGAAGACGGGTGTACCAAGATGGCCACGGCGGTGGCATGACAACCCCTGTAGCACGACTTTGGCAGTATAAGGTACTCAGAACCTATAGCCTCTATCAGGTGCCCCAAACTTCTTCACTGGGGAGAAGGTCTGTGTGTTGCTCTGGGCCATATACCCCGCGGTATCTCTCCAGCTCCATACATGGGTGGACCAAGATGGCCGCTGTTCAGGCCTAAGGAAGGTTTGGAGCACATGAGCACCCAGTAACTTTCTGGCTTCCCACTATAAAGAAGCATAGCTGCTCCCCTGGCACTATGGGAGACCCCTACAGTTCTGGACACTAACGACAGGGTACCCATGAACCTAATTGGTCTGCCTTCCTGAGCTACGTAATTATATGATACGGTTCTGTGTAAATCTCTTTCTCCCCTGAAGATTATTCTACAACCCATCAGTCCATCAACCCATTGGTACATCCCTAGGAAGAGTGACCAGTCCTCTGCAACAAGCTTTTACCTCCTCTGCATGTCGACACCGACTGCAGGAAAAGACCTGAGCCTGCTCTTCTCCGCTACCCCAGCCCAGGGGTGCTCTAATGTATCGACAGTTACTGTTGCAGCTGCTGGAAACATGGATAGTCTCCGCTCGGAGAGCCAGGGGATTGCCTCACGTCCTGACTCAAGGCAAATATTATCCCCAGCTCTGCTGAACTTCTCACCGGGACCACAAGGGAGCTCCTCGCAGCTACCCTTACCATTGCCCTCCTCAACAGAATCTCTCCTGGGCCGTTTCCAGGGGGAACTCTCATCTCCGCAACTGGGACCCAACAGCCCAGCTCCGGCATCACCTTGCCCCCCCAGCCCTAACATTTCACTACAGGTGGAAGACCTATACCTCAAATTCTCATCTCTACTTGAAAGGGGCCTAGCTAACACGATTGCCACAATCACGAGTGAGATTAAATCGGACTTCCAAATGCTGGGGACCCGGATGGAAGCAATTGAAAATAAGTTGGAATCCACAGCAACAATTTCTTTTTTTTTTTTTTTTTTTCAATAGTGTTTATTCAAGAAAAAGATGATAACAAAAACAAGAATAAAATATTATTCGGCAATATAGTTATCAGGCGTTGTTGACGGAGTTTACAAATCAAATTAATTCAGTATATAATGTAAATCAGGTTTACAATTAGTAAATATACAAAATTTCAGTGTGGATAAATCAATCCTATCAGGGTTGTTGGTGGGTATTATCATTGTGTTTACCTGTATAGATTAACAGAAAAGAGAAACTTGGGGGTTTCTTGCACAAAATGTACAATTACCATGAAATAATCAGTCATTTCAAGGGAGCTTCGGAGTTTGTGTATTCACTGGTCTGTAAATGTAAAGTTTTCAGTTTATGTTTATTAGGGTTTTGTATTCGTCTGAGAGTTTAAATGTTAACCAA
>BLSH010504661.1:61687-76427 GCA_018402905.1 Glandirana rugosa
GTCATACCCTCCGCGTATTTACTTTTTTTCTTTTTGCACCCCATTTGATGAGGGTGCCTCTGATGACGCATTTATGCGCCTCCCATACTGTCAGATATGATGTGTCTTTAGGGTCGTTGATTTGGAAGTATGTGGATAAGTCTTGTCTCAGGTGTGATTGGATCTCATGGTCTATGATCAATGCTGGGTTTAATCTCCAATTGAAGGTTCTGGGTTCTGTGGTTTTGGGTTTTAATTGGATTGAAATTGGAGCATGGTCCGAGAGGATTATGTTACCAATTTCCGCGTTTTGGAGATCTGGTATGTCCCTTTGTGTGATGAATATATAATCGATCCTCCTGTATCTTTTGTGAGGATTTGAGAAGAATGTAAAGTCTTTATCTTTTGGATGCATAAGTCTCCAGGTATCAGTCAGAGTTAGAGAATGGAGGAGTAATTTGATTTTTTTCAAGATCCTATATGTAATGCTAGTTTTGCCTGATGATGTGTCTAACTGGGGGTTCAAAGGAATATTGAAGTCCCCCCCGAGAACTATGCATCCCTCGGCAAAGCTTTTAAGTTCATCTATCACAGATTGACAGAAGGAAACATGCGCTTTGTTTGGAAAATATACATTCGCCAGGGTGGTAGGTGTACCTGCTAGTGAGCCTTTTAGGAATAGATATCTACCCTCTGGATCTGAAAGTGTTTTTTTCTGTTATAAATGATGAGTGTTTGCTTATTAGAATTGATACCCCTTTAGTTTTGGCATGAGGATTGGTCGAGTGGTAGGCTTTATTAAAGAAGTTATCTGTTAGTTTGGGGATTTGTGAACCTTTAAAATGTGTTTCTTGAAGGTATACTATCTGTGGTTTAAGCTTTTTGAGTTCTCTAAGTATTTTTTGCCTTTTTTCTGGTGTACTAAGTCCATTTACATTATGTGAAATGACCGTAGGGTTGTTACCCAGGTTTGAGTATGCCATGGTAATAATGTTTGTTGTGCAAAGTTGTGGTTGATTTTTTTATTAGATATGTTGGTAGGATTGAATTGTGATTCGAATTGTAGAATTCACTCAGTTTTTGCTTCCTCTGATTCTGTCCTGCAGTGCCAGGGGAAGCTAGTGTTTTAGACTTCGGGTGTTATTCAGAAAGATTTCTTTCTATTAAAGTTGTGGACTTTGCTATTGGGGGTTGTGGAAGTGGGTTTTATAGCGGAGTTCTTGTGTTATGGTCGTTGTGTCGTGTAGGGAGGTGAGGTTTTACTAAATTGTTTATACATTGGTGAATCACCACTTGTCCCAAATGTTGTTGTTTAGGTGATGATTAGTAGGCTTATATCAAGGTGTAATTTCTACAGATCTATACAAGATAACAAAATCGTGAAGAGGACTGGATAACAATAACATTATTCTGGTATTATCCAATGCTCCTCAACCATTGGTGGTCAGGAAATTTTGGAATACATGCAAGTTTTGTATATTAAAGCCTTGGGGTGGGACCGAAGGGGGGGGAAGCGCAAAAAAAAAAAAAAAAAAAACCCAGGTTAGGGCGTCCCCCGTCTCCTGTCCCCCGTATGGCCAGTGACACAAATATTTTGATACAACTATATAAACAAAGGTGTACATACTAGTAGAAATGGTGTACCACATCCAGCTCTGCAGATCATCTCATTCTTTTAGTCTGTACAATAATTTGATCTAACAGGTAACCAATTTTTAATCACCATAATATTCTTTTGTTAGTTTGATGGCAATTGTTCTCTTTTGTAAATCAGGTGCAGAGGTGGATGCGATATAGAATAAAATTGAGCTGATAGTCAGCCTTTTAAGTAAACTGCATAAAAAACTTCCTCTATCAGAGGGGAGTATATATTTTTCTTGTTAACTTAAGTGTTAGCTCAAAACTGAAAGAGGAGAAGATTATAGTCTTTTCCCCTCCCCTCTCTCTCAGTCTTTTTAAGTGGCCCATAGACTTTGTAGAGAGACATGTTTCAGGTTTTGGTCAGTGCATATGTTTGTTGTGTCCCAAATACCTTTCGGTGTAACAATAATTGTTCAGATCGGTCTTTTCTTTCTCTTCTTCTTTGTGATGGAGACAGAATCTGGAGAAGTCTCTTTTCAACAAACAAAAGGGCAAAAGAAAACAAGGCCAACATTAGGAAAAGAGTTACATTCTGCCTTCTATCGTAAGAGTGTATAGACCAGTAAGTTGTTCTTATTATAAACCGTTTTCTGTGTTTGGGACTGTAAGTGTAGTCACAATATGTTTATCATGTCTTGTCTCTCAGTCTTTTGAGGTTCTTTGGTGCTCCCTTTTCCTTTCTTCTTTCTTTCTCTTACTTCTTATTTCTTGTATAAGGGTCTGGTTATGGGTATGTCATCCTTTATCTATTTCTGAGTTGTCTGTAACTGTTTCTCTGTAAGCTTGTTAAGTAGTTGCTTTTAGATCAGATCTGTAGAGTTCAAAGTGTTTCTGGGCTCATTTTGTTTTGAGGGTTTTATTAGTTGAGTAAATTCTGGGTCAAGATCTGTTTCAGATACGGTTGTCCCTTGTTCTTGGGGTCTTGGATGCTGGTGTATCCATGTTCTGGCTCTCATACTGTTTTTGTTTCTTCCCTTTTTTGAGCGGAGATTTATGTGGGGTGGATATTGTAGATGCTGTCAATGGTGCGTGTGGTAGAGGATCTCGAAATTCTTGATACCATTCTGGAAGGTCAATTACTTCACTTTGTATTGCTTCGCAAAAATTGGGTATGTCCTCCGGTGTGCGGAGTAGAATCTGCTTACCTTCTACTGTAATCTGTACCGCAAAGGGAAATTTCCATCTATATGGTATCTTCTTTTCTTTTAAAATTTCCAGCATGGGTTTAACGGCTCTCCTGTTTTTCAGGGTGATAGGTGACAGGTCCTGAAAGAGTAGTATATTCGCACCATTAAACAAGATTTGGTCGTTTTGTCTTGCTTTCATCAGTATTTCTTCTTTCAAGGGAAAATTGTTGAGGCAGCAGATTATATCTCTGGGTGGGGCTGTGTCGGGGCCTTTTGGTCTGAGTGCTCTATGCGCCCTTTCGAATTCGATCGTAGAGTTTATTGGTCTTTCCAACAGATTATTGAAGATGGAGGTTAGGACCGGTTTAATTTCTTCCGTATTTATTATTTCAGGGATGCCTCTGACTCTTATATTCTTTCTTCTTCCTCTGTTATCCAGGTCTTCCATTTGTCTGTTTAAGGTTATTAAATGTTGGGAGTGTGAGTAAGTTATTTTGTCCAATCTTCTTATTGCTTTGTCCCTTTGTGAGCCACTTTTTTCAAAGAAAGACATTTGCTCTGTTAGGTTTTGAATTTCTGTTTTGATATCTGTCAGTGCAGAGGAGAATGATTTCTTGATATCAGCAGCAATTTCAGTCATGTCTCCGTAGGTTAAAGGGTGATCAAGATTTGTGTTATTTCCTGCAGGGATGTCAGAGGCTGCCAGTGATTCATCATCAAAGTCCTCTTCATCTGTGTATTCTTGTACTTGATGGGTCTTTGATCCTGTCATGTTTCTATTTTTCTGAGATTGGTTTTTGAAAATGTCTGCTATATCCGGGCATGTGGAGCCAGTTAATGATCGTTGGTATCTAGTTTGTGATCCTGATTGTGAGCCAGTCTTCTGGGGCTTGCCCATCTTGCTGAGTTATGGGACTTTGTGGTGATTCTTTATGCTCTGTTAGCAGAGTTTCATTTTGGTTGTAGTCTCAGATCTGTAATCTGGGTGTACCAAGATGGCCGCTTGTGAGGGTGATGAGGGGCCTTTCAATATCTCTGCTTTAAGATCTCCCCTATATATTATCTCTGGTAGATTAGTGTATAATAGTCACTGTACCTTGAGATGTAGTAATGTCTTTCACTTAACCCTTTGTGTGCGGTGTTAGGTGAGCGGTGGCCTGATGGGATCGGTATCAGGCTTCCCAGGCCTCAGATGCCGCGTTCCTGCCAGGGGTGTCCCGATCGTTTAATGTGTAGGATGGTCCTGTTGTGCGGTTGCCGTATATAGCCTTCAATATGATGGGCTGCGTGCGGAAGGCTACGAAATTTAGGCCGGTGTTTGGGTGGCTTGGGCCTAGTGGTGTGGCGTGGAGCGGTCGGGCCGGGAGCGTATCTCCCGTTTCACGGGGAATTCCGTCACAATAAGGGTATCGGGGTGTTGGTTGTGATAAGGGGAGTCTTTCAAATGTGGTAGATTATCTCACCTCTTCTTTTTTTTGTCGGATTGCTCTGGAAAAGATCTGTATGCCCGGAGCTTCTCCAAAAGACGTCCGCTGCTCATCCCTGCAAGCCACGCCCCCAGCAACAATTTCTAAACAGAACTCTGATTTAATTGGCTCCTTACAGGATCAATTGGACACTGCTCTTTCAAGAATTGATGATCTAGAAAATAGGTCTAGAAGAGTTAACTTCAGAGTGAGAGGTCTGCCAGAGGAGATCAAGGTCATTCCTGACGCAATTCAAAACCTAATAACCAATTTGTTACCGGATACACCAAAACATCGCCTGGAACTTGGTATGGCCCACAGAGCCCTAATAATAATTGTTAAACCATACTTCTATGTTATTAAGGAAGGGGTCATGAGACAATCTAGGAACACCACCCAAATCCTCTGCAAAGGGCATTCTGTCCAAATATTTGCCGACCTAGCTCCTTCCACAATCCAGAAAAGGAGAGCCCTGAAACCCCTCCTTACGGTGTTATCAGAGAAAGATATCAGGTACAAGTGGTCCTTCCCATTCACAGTTAAATTCTCTCTCAAGGGACGAGAGTATGCTTTCTCATCACTTCAGGAAGGTGAGAAACTTCTCCTACATCTAAAGTTAATTTCGCAGGAAGCTGAAACGGACTTCTCTAACAGCAGCAGCTCGACTAAAAGACAGTCGCCCACCAGCCCAAGAACCCCTCTCTGGAAGAAGGCTAAACCTAAAAGAGCGAAGGAAAATGGTCCCACTTGAAGTGGTCATTAGATCAGTTCAATAAGACTGACAAACGGCGGGTCATCTGATTTGAAGGATTGTAATAATCACAATTCCTTTTTTCTAAGCGGAGGTCTTATTGGTGCCCTCAGTCTCTTTCTATTTTTGAACCTCGGATGTTTTTTCCTTTATTTTGACTTTAAGGTTCCATCTGGTTTACTATCCACTTTGATTTAAGTCGTATGCTATTTGACTTGATTAATATACCTTCATTTTCAGGTTGCAGGGGTATAAATAGTACAAAGACCCATGGTTAACGCTAGAGTACTATGGGGAGGAGGATTTGGCACCCGGGGCCTAATTTTAAGAAGACCACTCCGCCCCCATTTTCCCCTTGTGAGGGCTGGGGGGTCTTTAAGGAGCAGGGCCAGATGGGCAGATAATTGACTTCTTTCAGATGTGAGCACCTTAGGGTGTCCCTGATGGGATTTCAATTTCTGCAAAGAGTGACGAGAGCAGCTTGTTTGTTTCCTCAAGTTATGTGAACATGGATATGCTGCTGTTAAAAATCCTACATAAGCTTCACAGCAGTTGTAGGAGTTAGTTTTGTTGTTTCCTAAAATTTTTTTTTTTTTTTTAAGTTGCTTGTCTGATTAATATAAACGTCTCAGCCCTTTTATTGCCGCTTATATGTTTTTCAATATTCACTCTACTCTTTGCTTACACGTTTCATGTACTTATAGTACTAGTCTAATCACTTGTGTTTATCTCTATACACGATAGACTGATGTTATCATCTTGTGATTGGTTCCTTTTGCTATGTTTTGTAACATAAACTTTAATAAATTTTCTTGAAAATTAAAATGCTGGAGAGTCTGATGAAAGCTGTACATGGGGCTTCTACAGAGTGAAGCTAGGAGATGTGGGCCACAGGAAAGGTAAGACAATTAGGATAATACATTTTGATTTGGCAACTAAACTGTTGATTTAAAGACTTTGACAAAGTTGCATGGAGATGGCTGAAATCTTTGCAAATGTTTTCATGAAGCTTGCTGTAAACACCATTATTATACAAGCTGAATCCCATATGTACAATGACTTCTCCAATAGCAAGGATAACTTGCCACACATTTGTGTCAGTGTTGAATTCAGGGTGTTTTTAAGGCAGGGCAAAAAGAGAAGATGCCCCGGGCCCTGTCATGGTTGTGGGGCCCAAAGCAGCTGCTTCATACTTGACAACTATGCTGATTTAAATTCTCTTGTCCCTTGAAGTTTTAGTCATGTAAATAACTGACACTGAGTTGTAAATAGTGGCAGCATTCATATGTAAATAGTGGTGGCTGGGCAAATTGATATGCAAATAAAGGCAGCATTCATATGTATATCATGCCCCCCTGAGGTCATATCCACCATCACCTATACTGAATGCTGCCCACTGGGGAGACAAAGGGGCATACTTGAAAGTCCTGCCTGCAAGAAAATGTTTACCCAGGGTCCAATCAATATTAAAGACGGCCCTGGTTGAATTGTAAGTCTTGTTAACCTGCTGCACATTTTCACTGGCAAGTTGTACACTTGCTAAGCATTTGAAGCACAACTTCTAGATGACACTTTCCCAAATTCAGCCACAGTGACCCCTGTGGTAGGATGCCTATTGCACAACATAACTGAACCAGAATTTGCAGCAGACTTTCAAAATGCTTGCAAAGAAAGTTGATCTGGAGTCATGCAATGCGGACTTGCTACAATTGTGCAACAAACTTGTGAAGCCTGGCAAGTCTAGCAATAGCTTAGCAAGTCATTTTCAAACATGCAGCTCAATTGCTTCCTATTTAGGTTAGAATGGCATCACAAGTTAAGCATCTCACTCAGGGATGTGCCTCTCCTACAACACATATGCAGGGTATCAGAGAGGGGGTGAAAGAGAAACAGAGGGAGAAGTTGTGCTCCCTTCAATGTCACTCTTCTATTCTTCTTTATATTCTCACAATAGGTGGTAACCCAAACTTTTTTTACACAAGGGTTTCTGTTGTTACTTATCAGATCTCTAGCCCAGATTGGTGGATCAAAACGTAAGCAAGCCATACATTAGACAATTTTATTTCCTTCAACCGCAGGTTGAAGGAAAGAAAATTTCTCAATTTCCCCATCAACACATTCAGTGTTGACGGAGGACTCCCTCCCACTGCGCTATTGTATTCTGACAGCGGGATATTTCCCAGACGTTAGAACACAATTACTGTCGGCAGCTATAGCCGCCGGCAGCGTTCACATGAAAAAAAAGGGTGGCTGGTTGTACTGAAGTTAATCGATGGATTGACTTCAGTACAACCAGCCTGCACATAGAAAGATCGAAATTCAGCCAGTTCCTGCTGAACCGGCCAAATTCCAATATGTCTATGGCTGGCCTTATGCTGCAGTGCAGCCTTCCTCTAGCCCCTTTAATCATTTTTAGGCAGCTAGAAAAAAATTCAGATTTTTCTAGAATATACCTGAACAGAAGCAGGGGAATAACCCTTGCCTGACCTCCTTACATAAATCTAACTAACTAATAACATCATTAACCTCATAGAAAAGTAATTTCTACTGCCATCTGAAAATAGTAATACTTCAACAGTAATCCGATCTGATATGCAGAGACCTTTAAATAACAATATATAGATTTATAAAACCTGTAAATCATAACTACATTCCTCTAGGTAATAGAAGGTATTTATGATTATCTGATAGTTGCAGGACTGCCTTGATTCTCTGTTTTAAAAATCTTTTCCCCCCAGGAAGAATTATTGAAAGCCACACAACATACCTGTCAGCAATGTAATGTTTTTGCAGGTTTTGTTAACTTCCATAGTGCAACAAATATTCAATAAAATTCAAATATATCATTTCCAGCACAGCTGCCGGAGGCATATCACAGTTCTGCCTAAATAGAGTAAGGATCAATTGCTCTGCCTTAGATATAGGCCAATATCATTACTCAAAGAAGACATTAAGGTATATGCAAAATTGCTCACAAACTGTCAGGTATAATCCATCCTTAACAAATTCAGGCTGTTCCTGGTAGGGAATCAAAGGATAATACTACACACATGAAGTTATCAATCTTATACAGTGCTGCTAGCGATGGTGGAACCAAAGTTAATTTATCGTCAGCTCATGAAAACGCAGTTAAAGAGGGGACTCAGTTTTCTATTTGTCACTGGATAAAGAAAACATTCCTAATAAAAAATCCAAAGCAACACAGCTGCTCATGTGCCAGAACACTCATCAGTAGATCCTTCCTCTTCATTTCTTTCATTGGTACATTTAGCAAGCCAGCTCTTAGTATTTTGCAACCCATTCAAAACTAGGAAGTTTTCAGGAGATGTCACCCACTACTTACCATAAGGGCTCTGTTCCTATCACAGTCATTTCTAGCTATGTACCCCACTCCCTTAGGGGTTGATTTACTAAATGCAAATAGGCTGTTAGCTTTGCAAAGAAATCTTCCCTTTGCAAGGGGATTGTGAATGAGCGGAAGCTCTGCTTACTTCCATCATCCAATCATATGTACATGTCCTGAATATTTTTTTTTTTAGGATCGACAAGTGTTCTGTTTTGAACATTAGTGGATGGTCTCATTATGCTATGCTATGCCAACAAGCTCTAAAGCTATAGTGACAACTGGTAAATCTTGAGCTAGCTAAAGTTAATGCCTGCAGACTTCTGGAATATATGATGTGGATATCCCAGGGGGCTGTGGACTGCACAGGATGTCATTCTTGCATAAGTGAGAAAAGAAGGAAGAGGACATTGGAAGAGCTTAAAAAAGGTATTTAGCAAGAAAAAAAGATTAAAATACTAGTGTTTTTCTTATATGGAGGGGGGAGGACTGCAATGGTTTAAAGGTATAGAAAAATGAAAGGTCTGATTTAAAATGAGAGCAGAGATACCACTGACAGCTTGCAAAGAGCTGTTCTTTTTGTTTTGCTATGTTTTCTTGAAATAAACAGACAGTTCTGGAGTTCTGACTTCACTAGCTGCTTTTACTGGAACAGTGATTCAATACATAGAGAAGAATGGGTAAAACACAGCAAACCCACAGTTTGTACCTTTAGGAACTATGCTGGCAATAAAAGCTCATAAATGTTAAAGACTAAGGCCCCTTTCACACAGGCTGTCGGATTAGGTCTGCCTGTCAGTTTTTCAGGCGGACCTGATCAGACCCTCCAGTCTCTTCTATAGATCGGTGGATGTCAGCGACACATGTCCAATGACACCCACTGCCAGGGCTGGGCAAGGGGTGGGCTGGAGGGCCGGTTGCCCTGGGTGCAATGGCTTATTACAGGGATGTGGGTTCCCTGACCCTAACCCTATGGGAAGGAAAGGAGCGCAGTTTGGCATCTTTGCTCTGGGCGCTGGATGGCCTTGTTCTGGCATTGCCCGATGCCATCTGACCTGATCCTGCCCACCAAAAACAGACAGATGGTGGTCCTATTCCCCATCCATGCAACAGATCAGATTGGATGGATTGCCCCATAGAGGAGAGCAGGCCTGCTTATCAGGGATAAGCAGAGAGATCAGCCACTGAGCAAGCGGATTCCACTTAGTGGAGGCGCCTGTGTGAAAGGGGCCTATCCCAGCAGCCTCTAAAAATGCCAGTGTGTTACTATTAAGCTGGCTATATGCGAGTGGATGTTTAAACATAGATTTGTATAAAACCTCACAGTACATTTGATGACTTGATGAATGTGGCTGGAAAGAATGTCCACCTCTTTTTGCTTTTAACATTCGATTTTGGAATGAATAGACTTACCTGATCAAAAATCACATATGCTGTGAGATATTTGTCCATCCTGCTCCTTCAAATATTTTTGTCACAAAAAACGAACATCAATTTGACCACCACTAAGGATTAGAAAATCAAACATTCCTAAAATGAAAAGTTTCCAGTGAAATTCTACTAGTGTATGGCCAGCTTTAGTGAAAAAAATTTGGGCAGCATTGCCTGTGGCTATCTGGCTCTGAGCACATCCTGCTCCTGGAAGGCAAATTGCTCATGTAGCTCAATGCATAACATGTCACCCATCTGCAAACAGCCTAGTGTTGGTCAAGAATACCTTGTTTACAGCAAAGGCGACTGAAAAACACAGGCCTAGACATACTGCAGGAAACAGCAAATACACATGTAAACTGATGTTATATATTAAATGTGTTTTAATGTACTAAAGAAAATCTTCATTTATAGTGTTTGCAGCAGTTATTGAAATACAGTGGTACCTCGGTTCACAAACTTAATTTGTGAACTGACTCTGGTCGTGAACCAAATTGGTCACAAACCGAATTGGTCACGAACCGAGGCAAATTTTCCCATAGGGTTCAATGTAAATCAGGTTAATGCGGTCTGACCTTTTTTTTTTGTTTTTGAACCACAAAGCTATGAAAAAAGTATAGTACAGTACAGTATGAAAAGAGAGAACACTAATCTTGCACATTCTTGTGACCTGCATTTGCACTTTGCATATTCTTGTCACCTGCATTACTGTTCCGTATTTTCTTCTTATCACCATGCTTGCTCTGCATTTTCTTTGGAGCCATACAGGATGTACAGTACAGTATGTATATGCTAAACACCCCAAAAAGCTTCTCAATACTGTACTGTAAGTGTCCTCACAGTACTGTACACTTTCAGTGTCTCTCTGTGACCTGAGATCTCACCAGAGCAGGTAAAAGCAGGGACAATGGTCACAAATTGTGTTCGTGAACCGAAGCGGAGTTCACGTACCGAAGCAAATTTTTGTGAACTCTTCTGTTTGTGAACCGAGTTGTTTGTGAGCAGAAGCGTTGGTGAACCAAGGTACCACTGTACTATATGAGCTCTATTGCACACAAAAACCTATATGAAGTGTAGCGCTATCCTCACAAGGGCCGCTGGTATTTTGCCCGGGTCTTCCTCACGTTTGCTCGGCAGCCAGGCACAAAGTAGGTTCACACAGCCAGGTGCACACACACACTTCCACTCGTTGCTCCCAATGACCAGTCTTGGGTTTTTGTTTTGATGTTTTATTGGAGAACTTGGATAGGGAAGGGATATAGTAGGGCACTCCAAAATGAACTATTCACACAAGGACTCTAACTTCCTTTTCTAGTGAAACTTGGCTGAAGTCCTTGCCGAAGGCAGATACAGACTTCTTCACAGCAGCAGCAAACAGGGAAACTAAAAGCTATAATAAAAATACAAACAATTGCGCAACCAAATCAGAAAAAATTAAAAAAATTGAAAATGCATGTGCAAATGTGTAGGGCGGGCGGTCCTACACATTGACGAGTTTGCGTCCCACGCGATCCGGAAGCACGGGCAAACCACGAGAGCCGGAATTTGTTTATATATGCGCATTTTTAACCTGTACTATGTGAGTAGCCATTTGGCCATATGTTTTTTATGCACAATAAATGTTACGTTATTACACTATTTGGAGCCTTCTCTTTTGGTATACTGAGGTGACTCCACGAGCCATCCCCTGAACTTGAAGTTGGTGCTGCCTTTCATTCCCTTGCCTAAAGCTTGCAGAAGCTATCTGCCCGTTGTTGCCGTTTGCCTAGCGATAGGTAAACATCTATTTCTGGTAAGGTGGTGACACCGGAAGTTAATTTATCATTTCTGCACCTGGTGGAAGTATTTTATACCACTTTTGATTATCTACACCGGATTTACTGGATTACTAGATATTACTGGATGGTCATATATCATTGCACTTTATGAACTGTGCACCTTATGAACTTTGCATGAAAAGTTTTTTGCACATGTCACTTTATGTTTATGTTTAATTTATCCACTTATCTGTTACTATTGACTGTATTATTCATCTATATGATTTTTTATACCCACCTTGATTTTTAGTGATCTGGAGTTAATTTTTTCAGATTTGGTTGCGCAATTGTTTGTATTTGTATTTTTATTTTATGGTTGGATGGTATTCCATTAATTGCTGCATCCACTATAGAGGATTTTTTCTTTTCATTTTTCATTACATTAGCACGGTAAATTTATATTATTATTAAAAGCTATAATACACTAATTCTAGCACCTACTAAGGTGGGTGCTACAGAAGTATCTTCTCTTCCACCTATAATTGTATAGTCTTCTCTGTATTTTTTTCTGCATAAAAAAAAAATAGTTTATTATAATGACTATTGTGTGAACTGTTGAACTGACCATAGGGATCACTGTAAACCTGGTGATCCTATCAGATGGTCATTAGCATAGAAAATTATAGGAAATTATTCAATCCTTGGAAATGTTTTTTTAGATTGTGTGTAGTGTTCTTACCTAGTAGATTAAGTAGAGTTGTTCTTTATCAGCATAAGTAGACACCAGCGAGTCCCTTTTATCTTTCCTCAGTCCTATTTCTTTCAGTCTGCTAGGTTAGATACATGTTTTGTGCACCCGTGGTGCTGGTCATTAGAAGAGAAACTGACAGGTACAGATAGTCCCAAACAAAATCACAGGGACAGAACCAAAATACAAAGTCTAAGTTGTAGACAGGAACATGATAAAGACATAGGTTTGATGGACAGACTGGAGCAGAAGCAAAGAAACAGCATGCCAAGTGTGCCAACAGAGAGAGCAGGCACGGGCAGTGACTATAATTAAAAACAGGCACAAAATACTTGCACTTTCTCTTATCAAAAATGCAGTTATAAATCAGACAGTAAGTAGCTGAATTATTGTGCTGTACATACATACATATTATACATAACATTTCCTACTTTATTGCATAGGGCAGTTACATGGAGAGAAGAAAACAACCACAAAAATTTAGTTATTGCGGCCAAATAGGTTTCTCCTTTCATAAATGAAAGCAGCTTTGTAATTGTTAATACAATAATAAATTTACATAAAAGCTGTGTAAGTACCTGAATTTGACTGGCAGCCTCTTGTAGTCTCCTGAACAGTCTGAACAGCAGAGCTCACAAAAAGAAGCAAAAAGCATTACAAGGAGGCAGACAGGTGTATTGCAGTGCAAAGATCATGCTGATATGAAGAGAGATTAGATTGAAGTAATATGTGAAAAAATAGGTTTGCTGTGCTTACAATTAATAAAATGTAATGTAACAACATATGAAAATATGAAACAAATCAAATGTGTCAAAAGGCGAGTCCCATGTGATAAAACAGTCCGTTATAACTCAACAAGAAAGTTCCAAATGTGAAGTTCCAATGCTTTTTATGCGTCCGGCAATCCGATCCAACCACCTCGTGGTTTCAACATGTGTGGTGACGTCATGAGCGTGAACTCCACCCTTCATCATAATTGCCCTCAATTGGGGGCACCGAGGTGGTTGGATCAGATCCTGGGATGGTTTCACACTGTGAAATATCTTTGATTGATTGATATGATTAAGCAATTTCCACCATTACTTGTGATATTGATCTAAGCCAGGGATCCTCAAACTATGGCCCTCCAGCTGTTGCGGAACTACACATCCCATGAGGCATTGTAAAACTCTGACATTCACAGACATGACTAGGCATGATGGGAATTGTAGCTCCTGAACAACTGGAGGGCCATAGTTTGAGGACCCCTGCTCTAAGCAGAGAGGAGGAAAAGAGTGAATGATTTCCATCCCAAGTGATATTTATTCGCACAACGCTTTTGACTCTTTTTTATTAAGAGTCCATAATTTCTGGTAAGAAGGCACTTTTTACCCAAATGATGGAGGCGCACTTGGGTTATTCACTTTTTGGCTTGTCATCTATACTCATATTGGACACATTTTTTGGGCGCATAAAAAGCATTGAACTGGGGGGGGGGGCATGACCGGCAACGGAAGTGAATGGAAGCTCACTGACAGAGCTCCTGTACACCGGACCTCCATACAGAGGCTAGCGGCGACTCAGTGCCGATCCGTAGGCATCCACAGATGCAGGAAGGAGCGGTCCACAACACTGGCCCAATGGGGAAATGAAAATCGAGGGATAAACCCCGCAAATTAGGAGATTTCTGCAGCCCGGCCGGGTCTCCTAAAAAGCAAGATGGCGCCGGCCCCTCCTCTGCTACACACGCAGCCACACAGGCAGAGCGCTGTGATGCCAGACTGGCAGACACAGAAATAGCAGCTGCAGCAGGAAGAAAGCTTATCTGAAATATCCAGCCCTGTCAAGCAAAAAAGAAGGATCTCTGAATCTGAAACACAAGTAAGTGGAGTACATAATGACTGTGATACTATATTCACTCAAAATCCTTATGGGGAGCAGCTAGATGCATTCCCTACCACAGGTATAGCAGTGCTAGACACGGATATGAAAGAAATGCTTAAATCATTAAGGGGTGCATTGCAGCATGACATGTGGGCCTTTGTGCAAAAATCTAAAAGGGACATAGACGATCTAGGAGAAAGAGTGGATTATATAGAGAACAAAATGAAGGACTTCACAGAGGCACAATGAGCTTGTAGATGATCATTTTACTCTTGAAGAAGAATTAAAACAATTGAAATTGAAAGTCGCAGACCTGGAAGACAGGTCCAGACGAAATAAGGTCAAATTCCACAGAATACCCGAAAATGTCAAAAATAGCGTCCTAAAAAATGTTTTTGCAAAAAATGATTCATGACCTTCTTCCTGCAGTACCTAAACAGGAATTAGCGATAGACCAAGCCCATAGGCTGCCAAAACCGTTGCATATACCCGAAAAGCTTCCAAGAGATGTAATCGCCAAAATTAATTTTTTTGAAGTCAACGACTCATTGGTGCAGTTCGCAAGACACCACTCTCTACTTCCAGAACCCTATGCTGGGATAGTACTTTATTCTGACCTTTCGCAAGCAACCAT
>BLSH010504661.1:76437-87590 GCA_018402905.1 Glandirana rugosa
CGTGAATTTGGGGGGAGGACGGGTCTGGTTAAAAACCGAAAGTCGCGACAGCGTAAAACTTACTGTTAACGCGCCAGCACGCTGCAACATGGGTTTATTTTAAACGAACGTCGCACGACCGCGCAATTGTCATTCAAAATGCGACAGCGCTGAAAGCCAAAAATTGGTCTGGGCAGGAGGGGGGTTTAAGTGCCCGGTAAGGAAGGGGTTAAATCATTAAGGGGTGCATTGCAGCATGACATGTGGGCCTTTGTGCAAAAATCTAAAAGGGACATAGACGATCTAGGAGAAAGAGTGGATTATATAGAGAACAAAATGAAGGACTTCACAGAGGCACAATGAGCTTGTAGATGATCATTTTACTCTTGAAGAAGAATTAAAACAATTGAAATTGAAAGTCGCAGACCTGGAAGACAGGTCCAGACGAAATAAGGTCAAATTCCACAGAATACCCGAAAATGTCAAAAATAGCGTCCTAAAAAATGTTTTTGCAAAAAATGATTCATGACCTTCTTCCTGCAGTACCTAAACAGGAATTAGCGATAGACCAAGCCCATAGGCTGCCAAAACCGTTGCATATACCCGAAAAGCTTCCAAGAGATGTAATCGCCAAAATTAATTTTTTTGAAGTCAACGACTCATTGATGCAGTTCGCAAGACACCACTCTCTACTTCCAGAACCCTATGCTGGGATAGTACTTTATTCTGACCTTTCGCAAGCAACCATTCAGGCTCGAAAAAATCTGAACCCTATCACCAAGGTGCTCCGCAACCACAAATTGATATATAAATGGGGCTTTCCCACCAAGATTATGGTTGACAAAGATAACAAATCCTACTCCATCTACACCTTGGAAGGAGGGCTGAAGTTATTGAGAACATGGGGGATACTCCCCAATGAGGAAGGAGAACCCTCTTCAAAAATTCCCCCGCCACCAAAATTAACCTCTCAATGGCACTCTAAACTGAACTGAGCCAATGAAACAGAAAACCACCACGAATAGATGAATACCACAAATCCACTCTCATTTGGAAACATCGTTGACCTAGGATCACACTTACTAGGAGGTCCCAGTCCACAGGTTCTCTGCTTCCCCACCATGGAGTTGGTTGTGTAAAGTTGCTTGCACACAAGGATCCTTATCTCATCCTTATTTTTTTTATGTTGTTTTTTCAACTTCTTTCGCTAGAGTTCACTTTACCAATATTATCTTTCTATCTACCAACTAACAAATATGGAAGTTACAACCTTAAAGTTTGCTACACAGACTCAACAAGACTCTCTCGCTGGAGGTGTAAAACAACCTATATATACAATACCTACCTAATAAATGGTGAATCTTAAAATCCTATCACTGAACACGAAAGGCCTCAATAACCCTGTTAAAAAGAAAACACTATGGAACGACGCATTGAAACTTGACTGTGACATCCTGTGCCTACAGGAAACCCATTTCGCAAGAGACAATCCACCCAAATTTAATCATCAAAGATTTCCACATATCTTCTCATCAAACAACCAAAAGAAAAAAAAAGGAGTGACAATGGTGATCAAAAACTCTATTTCCTTCCAGTTACTAGACTCTAAAGCAGATAAACAAAGGAGATATGTCATCATAGTAGCAAACATTGAAAACTCCACTTTGACAATAGCAAACATATATGCTCCAAACAGGAATCCATATCAATACCTGCAGAAAAGTCTCAAGACTATTAAAAAAAAAACAAAAAGGAAATTTAGTAATCTGCGGGATACTTCAACGCCCCCATGACTCTAAGATTGGACACAACTAAAGGAATTCACTCATCTAGAAAAGGTCTATCCAACCTTTTCTTCCAAGAAGATATTCATGGAGGTGTCTTCATTCAACAGAAAAGGACTTTACCTTATATTCTAACATGCATAAGTCCTACTCACAGATCGACTTCTTCATCACCGATAGGCAATTATTACAAAAAGTTAAGGACGCTCAGATCCACAGTATAACTTGGTCGGATCATGCACCAATTACATTGAGCATAGATTTGGGACAACCAAATCTTCGCTCCACACTTTGGAGGAACAACACATATATCCTCTCTAAAAGCAAATGCCTATCGGTGATGAAGGAAAGATTGGAAGAGTATTTCAGGCTTAATAACAATGAATGTGTATCTGCTAGCAGAGTATGGTGTGCCCATAAGGTTTATGCAAGGGGAATTTTGATCCAATTGGCCTCCAGAGATAAGAAAAGAAGAAGTCAGATGCTCAATAAATTACTAGATAGTATCTCTAAACTAGAACAGCAACACAAAACCTCCCCTACCCACACTTCTTTACTCCAAAAACTAAATGAAACAAGGAGTGAATTACGAGCACTTCTTGTCTCTAATTACAAAAAATACTTAAAAATCTCAAATTAAATCACTACTCCCAAAGTAATAAAGCAGGAAAATATTTAGCACTCCAGGTACGACATAAACAAAGTAAACAAAAAATATATAAAATAATACATCACAAGACAGGTAAACCCACTTACAACCCACAAGAAATAGCCAATACATTTGCCGAATATTATGAAGAATTGCATAATATTAGAAACGATGACAGGACATAACAACACCAAACTTCAGACATTAATAAATTCTTATACAAAATTAAATTAAATGAACCAATCACTGAAAAAGAAATCAATAAAGCCATCCATTCACTCCCTAATAATAAAGCCCCCGGACCAGACGGACTGTCCAGCGAGTACTTCAAAGCATTTCAAAAACTACTAACTCCTCACTTAAGCGCATTATATAATAACGTAGCAACCAATAATGCATTCCCTAAGGAAATGCTAGAAGCTATCATAATTACCATACCAAAACAAGGCAAGGATCCTTCATCACCCACAAATTACAGACCCATATCCTTATTAAATACGGACCTTAAAATATACTCAAAAATCCTAGCTAACCTTTTGCTAGATATAATGCCACTACTAAATGAGCCAGACCAAGTAGGCTTTTTTAAAGGTACACAAGGACCTGACCTGGGGCACTGTCGGATGCCTTCTCTGCTTCTTGGACTGGATGCGGAGAAGGCATTCGACAGGGTTCATTGGAGATTTATTGAAAAGACGCTCAAAAAACATGGTGTACATGGATTTTTTCTTGAAGCTATAATGTCCCTTTATAAAGCTCCAACAGCTAGAGTGTTTGCCTCTGGCAGCATCTCTAACTCTTTATTCTTTCCAATGGAACAAGACAAGGCTGTCCTCTTTCCCCCATAATTTTTTCACTAATAATTGAATCACTCGCAATATATATTAGATCTAATAATCAAATTAAAGGGATCAAAATTGGCCAAATAGAACACAAATCTGGACTTTTTGCAGATGATGTTATATTAACATTGTCATCCCCAGAACTGTCATTAAACTGAATTAATAGAATATTAGAGGAATTTGGATCAGTCTCTTACTACAAAATAAACCCTGACAAATGCTATGTACTTCCGATGAATACACCACCAGACCAAGTCGCGCTACTAAAAAACAAATTCCAATACAACTGGGACTGCACAGCAATAACATAGCTGGGAATACGCCTTACCTAACCTAACAAATTATAAGAAATACATTTTCCAACACTGATAGACCAAAATAAACAGGACTGTCAACACATCAAAAAACACCAACTGTCATGGATAGGAAGAATTGCAGCATTTAAGATGCATACATTATCGAAAGTACTATACCACTTTAGAGCTCTCCCTATACCAATTCCCAAATGAATAAAAAAATTAATGACCTGGTCTGGAATGGGAAAAAAACAAGAATATCTTTCTCAATTATGTCAACTGTTAAATCCAAAGGGGGAATGAACTCACCAGACATCCATCTATACTATCACACAATTTTACTAAATCAAATGAAATATTGGTTTGTCCATGATAATACAAAACTTTGGTTAAATATTGAAAAAGGCAGGGCAATGACCTTGTGGCTTTAGCAACAGCATATTATACAACACCCAAGACAGTGATACCTAATTACCTCACAATCAAAGCCACCATCTCGGCATGGAAATTCATGACAGACAGACTACAACCATTGATTGATCCAATCATCCTCCCACTGCCATTAATAGTCCTAGAGTACTGTAAAACCAGAATCAATGTCTCACAGTGGCAAAAACAAGGTATTCAGTTTTTTCACAACTTACCCGAGAATCAAAAAACTCATATCTAGAATAAACTACAAAGCAAAAAGCATCTCAAAAATTTTGACCCAAATAAATATTTAGAGATGCACAGAGAGATATGGAACTTCTATTTCAACAACGTGAGCAAAAACATAAAAGGTATATCCTTCTTCTATAAGCGCCTAACCTCCTATCCCCTTAAAGCTAAGACAAAGAATATGATTAAATGGGAATCTGACCTATCTAAATCCTTCTCATGGTAATCATAGAGTAAAGCCATAAAGATCAATAGCTCTGTGACCTCCTGTATCGAAGCTTATGCTAGCCCACAGGAAAGGTTCTATAGATAAATTCCTTAAAGTTTGGCGAGCCTGGTTATTGCATCCAAAGGCCTCTAATTTCTTAAAAGATAATGGCAATTATTGAGTGTGTGTAAGGATTACCAGCAAAAGAGATGTTTCTAAAACTACTTTTAACTTCCTCCCCTTTACATTCTCCTCTTACTCCTTCTCTTCTTTCTTTTCTATTTCAAGAATATCCTTGTTTACAGTTTGTTCCCAATGGGGTAAACAAGGGCTATAGCTGACATATGATCTAACCTTCTGGTTCAATCTTTCTTGTTTGATTGACTTGTTTGAAAAGGATAATTTTGACTAAGAGATTGATATGGTTACTGAATGCCAAATTTATGTATATGACTATGCTAACCAAAGCGTTTGTTTGTAACAATTTTAAAACCTAATAAAAAATTCTAAAATGGAAAAAAAGCATTGGAACCTTCACATTTGGAACTTTCATGTTGTGTTATAACGGACTGTTTTATCACATGGGACTCACCTTTTGACAAATTTAAAGCGGAGTTCCACCCAAAGTGGAGGTTCTGCTTTAAGTACTCGTCATCTCCTTACATGCCATATTTGGCATGTCATTTTTTTTGTGGGGGGAGTGGGTACTTAGTACCCAGTTCCCACTTCCGCTCAGGCTGCCTAGGTGACTCGAGCGGAAGTTCTCCTCTCCCCCTCCCTACCTGCAATCTTCTGGGACACATCACAGGTCCCAGAAGATTGCCTGGCTACTGAGGAGGCACAGTGCGCACTCGGCTGTGAAGCCGCAAACTGTCACAGCTGGGTGCCCACACTTGTGATGCCGGTGCCGGGGCAGGCAACAGAGAGGAGCGAGGCTTCGGGAGGCTGCATCACTGAATTGTGGGACAGGTGTGTGTGTTTAATAAAAGTCAACAGCTACACGTTTTGTAGCTGCTAACTTTTAATAAACTTAAAAACAATAGGAACTCTGCTTAATTTGTTTCATATTTTGGTATGTTGTCACATTACATTTTATTGATTGTTAGCGCAGCAAACCTAATCTTGTACATGTTAGGTAGAGGCTGTCAGTTCAAATATTCAGAATCTCTACATGTACACTGTCACCATAATATTGTATGTGTTATCACTCACCAGATGAGATGGACCTCAAATTATAAAGGTCATTTTCACCATTATCTCCAGATCTTCTATAGGAAATATCCAATTATTTTATCAAAGATCTCTTTTTCATTGCTCCAACTCCATCCCCATAAATTCTCTCAATGTAAGAAGGATATATACATAAAATACAACAGAAAAACATACAGTTGTGCTTACGACATAATGATAAAAATGCAAATATGTAAAGAATGTCATCCACATAGGGTCCCAACACAACATGAAAGCCCAGCCACCTTGGCCTCTAAGAGCAGCAAATTCAGGGCTCATATTTATGTTTATGTGGGTATAATATATACTGGAATCTTCATATTGTGATGATGGGAGCCCTTAAAGGCATTTTCTGGATATAGGTTGGATGAAGAGAAGATTAAAAAATGCAATCTATGTGGATGATTTGTTTGAGCTGCACCATGGTGACAACTATGTAGATTTTGTCATTACTGGTATGTGAAGAATGACAAAGGGAACAATTCTCAGAAAAAATATGATATGGTAATAACTTTCAGCCACTACCTGATAATGATCGTAAAAATGTAACCCGGAGCTAAAGGTTAAATATGCCAATGAAAATGTGTGCAGCAAGTCATTTCACTAAATCTATTAGGAGATCTCAGATTTTAGGGAAAATCTGTCAGATTTAAGTGTCTGTGCAAACAGCTGCTATTTCTACAAGATTCTTTCTTTCCCTTTGTCCGGATTCGAACGTTTTCAAATAATATGGATTATTTTAAGAAATAATCCCATCTCTAATTATCCATGCACAAAGCACTAATAAAATATGCTTAAAAAAATAGGCCAAGTATGTAACTAGCCTTTCTCCATGAGTGCCAGGGTTCTACTGTTCTTAAATATGCATATGAGAGGATTGCAATCAGAGAGATTACAGAGATTTCTTATTACTCATTATGAAATTGCATGTTTCCAACTTTCAATTAAACCCCAGAAATAGAGTCTATTTGTTTAGCAAGAAATAAATGCAGTCATTATAGGATGATGTAAATGTACTTGATTATCTTTTGAGACCTTATAACTGCAAATGTTTGTCTGCACTTTTCATGTGTCTGCATCCACCTGAGCACAGAGATAGCCATACATATTAAAACAGTGTATAAGCATTGAGAGATAGTCTGAACAACCTGAGAAAATCTGCTTGGGGGGAATGGATCGGCATGATTCCTGAGTCCTAAACAGTGTGGTAATCTGGTACACACTTACCCTGCAGGATTTAAAGATGTCATCACTGCAATAGATGGATGGCTCTCCAAAATATAGAAGTTCAAGGATTGAGAATACTTGCAAATAGTATGTTTATTTTTTTATTATTGTTTTAACAAAAAATGGTTCCATTGCATTGCAATAAAAAAAATCAAAGACGATACCATTTCTTTGTAGGATTTGGTAATTCATTGTAATTCCAATTTAAAAAATGTGAAGCTTAGTTTACAATACTGGTACCCAGTCCCGGGATTGATTTACTCCTGTGCGCATGCGCAGGAGTTATGTCATCCTGGGCCAGCCATTCAAGATGGCTGAAGACACCAAACCCATCAGAAGCCCTATTAAAGATGTCAGCAGCGGTGACAGAGCAACAAGGAAGTATCACTGGGGGAGGCACTTTGGCAGATAAGTCTGCCATAATGCACACATACAGTGAGGTCCATAAATATTGGGACATTGACACAATTCTAATCTTTTTGGCTCTATACACCACTACAATGGATTTGAAATGAAACGAACAAGGTGTGCTTTAACTGCAGACGTTCAGCTTTAATTTGAGGGTATTTACATCCAAATCAGGTGAACGGTGTAGGAATTACAACAGTTTGTATATGTGCCTCACACTTTTTAAGGGGCCAAAAGTAATGGGGCAATTGGCTGCTCAGCTGTTCCATGGCCAGGTGTGTGTAATTCCCTCATTATCCCATTTACAAGGAGCAGATAAAAGGTCCAGAGTTCATTTCAAGTGTGCTATTTGCATTTGGAATCTGTTGCTGTCAACTCTCAATATGAGATCCAAAGAGCTGTCACTATCAGTGAAGCAAGCCATCATTACGCAGAAAAAACAAAACAAAACCCATCAGAGAGATAGCAAAAACATTAGGTGTGGCCAAATCAACTGTTTGGAACATCCTTAAAAAGAAAGAATGCACCGGTGAGCTCAGCAACACCAAAAGACCCTGAAGACCACGGAAAACAACTGTGGTGGATGACCGAAGAATTCTTTCCCTGGTGAAGAAAACACCCTTCACAACAGTTGGCCAGATCAAGAACACTCTCCAGGAGGTAGGTGTATGTGTGCCGAAGTCAACAATCAAGAGAAGACTTCACCATAGTGAATACAGAGGGTTCACCACAAGATGTAAACCATTGGGGAGCCTCAAAAACAGGAAGGGCAGATAAGAGTTTACCAAACAACATCTAAAAAAGCCTTCACAGTTCTGGAACAACATCCTATGGACAGATGGGACCAAGATCAACTTGTACCAGAGTGATGGGAAGAGAAGAGTATGGAGAAGGAAAGGAACTGCTCATGATTCATAGCCTACCACCTAATCAGTGAAGCATGGTGGTGGTAATGTCATGGCGTGGGCATGTATGGCTGCCAATGGAACTGGTTCTCTTGTATTTATTGATGATGTGACTGCTGACAGAAGCAGCAGGATGAATTCTGAAGTGTTTCAGGCAATATTATCTGCTCATATTCAGCCAACTGCTTCAGAACTCATTGGACAGCGCTTCACAGTGCAGATGGACAATGACCCGAAGCATACTGCGAAAGCAACCAAAGAGTTTTTTAAGGGAAAGAAGTGGAATGTTATGCAATGGCCAAGTCAATCACCTGACCTGAATCCAATTCACTTGCTCAAGACAAAACTGAAGGGAAAATGCCCCAAGAACAAGCAGGAACTGAAGACAGTTGCAGTAGAGGCCTGGGAGAGCATCACCAGGGATGAAACCCAGCGTACGGTGAAGTCTATGCTTTCCAGACTTCAGGCTGTAATTGACTGCAAAGGATTTGCAACGAAGTATTAAAAAGTGAAAGTTTGATTTATGATTGTTAACCTGTCCCATTACTTTTGGTCCCTTAAAAAGTGGGAGGCACATATACAAACTGTTGTAAATCCTACACTGTTCACTTGATTTGGATGTAAATACCCTCAAATTAAAGCTGAAAGTCTGCAGTTAAAGTGCATCTTGTTTGTTTCCTTTCAAATCCATTGTGGTGGTGTACAGAGCCAAAACGATTAGAATTGTGTCGATGTCCCAATATTTATGGACCTGACTGTATGCTGTGCATACTTGTACATTATAGCATAAACCCTGGGCACCAACAGTGGCATTAAACAAAGCAAGAAAACTAGTAAAGGAATATAAGGTTCTCACATTAAATTCCACAAGCCTCATTAAGCTTCCCTTTCTGAAGCGTTAGGACAAGCCACATTTTTGCTACTGTAGTGTAAGGTTCAAAAGTGTATTCCCTCAGTAGTCATCTACCCTTCTTTCCCATTTATGAGCACATTTCTGAAACAGGCATGTGCAGGCAAGTATAAAGTTCAGGCACCTCTAGGTGATTTTACTCAATTATGTTACAGGTGAATGCCAGCTGGTTCAAATGCACAAAACTAGGACCCTTCTGGGAAGTGTAGGAGCTTGTTTGCTCCCTACTGCTTAAGTACCTGCCCCTATTGGCAAACCATTATGCCGGGCATCTTTCTTGGCTAAAAGAAATACAGTATATGTAACAGGGAAGACAAATTCCATCTTTAGAAAGAAGTATAAAGTATTAAAACTTTGCTTATTTAGAACACCAACATTCAGGTGAATGAGTTCGTGTAGGTACATGCCTGCATTGTATACCTGATAGTAGTTTTCTATTTTAGTAACTAAATAACTACAAATACTGTGCCGGCTAAACAAAGTAATAATGGCACAAAGTTTAGTGAAATACCAAAGAAGCCAATCAAACTAAATAACCGCACTCATCAAAAATGGAGCAGCAAATCAGCATGAAATCATCATATGAAATGGTGTGTGACAAACATCACCTGCTGCAATGAAATCATAGTGCTAATATAAGGCAAATAAACAATGAGTTCTGGTAATCAGCAATATGAGTCCGTGGGTATAAATCATGAAGCACAAAGGAGATACTACTCAGAAGTATCCCTTAGTGCACAAGAAGCAGTCCCAACACCATAGAACATCACCTGCTGTAATGCATTAACAGCGCTAATAAGAAAATGTGTGCTAATAGGCAGTGATGACAGTCTAAAGATATAAAGCAAATGATGTGCTGTCACGTATTCAGTTGGTGAATAAAAAAAATATAAATTAAGGTAGTCCTCAGTGTGGTCCCTCCGGTGGGCACTGATGACACCCCCCACTCACCAGATGTTTTTGACCCCTGTCACAGAGGTCGCATAAGCTTAGTGGGAGATGTCAGGTGTGCATGTGTCAAGGATTCTTCAGATATCAATCCCGATCCAAAACCACGCTCAGGGCCAGAAAAAAGCAAAATGACGGTACTCCAATCATGAAGAACGTAGTTCAAACATTTATTAAAATAGTTAAAACATCAGCACAAATCATAAAAACGATTGTACAAACGACCGTGGGGTGTTCGTTCAATAGAACGAGGAAACAGGGGACGCTGACTGCGTTCCACCTGCGTTCCTCTGAGCGGAAATGATGCGTAGGTCCCTCGCCACCCAACGCAGCGTTTAGTCAACTAATCGTTAATGTTATCAGGGGTCATAGGGGCACACGCGTCACCTCCTCCATTATATATAGACCGCTCGTTTGTGTCAACCTAATCATTGAGGTCTCCCAGGCTAATCTTAAACAAACCTGGTGCCAATTTACAAAAACGTGGCTATTAGACTGTCAAAACTTTAGGAAAAAAATATATATAAATGTGAGTATATATTATGTGATTAAAAAGGGAGAGAGAGAGGAGAGCCCTCTAGTGGAAAAAAGGTGAAAGTAGGAAATTAAGGTTCTGAATCGCAGAACTGGGAAATTGAACCTATGTGAAATATGTATAGATGATGTGTCATCCTACATATGTGAAACTAAGGCACCCATAATAAGTAAATTATCAGAGTGACGATGGAGAGGGGAATAGTATTACCCCAAACCTCATCCATCATCTCTCTATTAGTGTTGAGCGAACCCGGACTGTAAAGTTCGGGTCCGTACCGAACTTTGGGGTGTCCGGGACCCGGACCCGAACCCGGACTTTTCATAAAAAGTCCAGGTTCGGGTCCGGGGTTCTGGTAATTTTACTAAAAGTTCTGAAAATTGCTGTAAAAAAGTCCAGGAAAGTCCTAGAGGTCTGCAAAAGGAAGGAAAATGGGGGTAAGGGTCGGACAAGTGCCCTACAAAGAAATGGGGACAGGGAAATAACTAAAAGCATTTTTTTAAAAAAATCAAAAATGGAGGTGGATGTGGACCATCTTCAAACTGTGTCTGAAAAGTATTAATTAACGGTAG
>BLSH010504661.1:95085-111164 GCA_018402905.1 Glandirana rugosa
ACGTCTACACAAGTCTATATATTTAGATTTTGTACTTAGAATTTAATTTTTAATCTAAACGTAGGGAAAGTCAGGTTTTGCAAAATACACCGAGTTATACATAATATAATTTTGGTTCATCTTTAAGGGTATTTTAGGTATTAGTCTAGGTGAGACGTAACTCGTATTTCAGGTATGCACTCAGGTATTTGACTTAACACTTAAAGTCCATATCATTTTAGCCCTGGTGTGCACGTGATACATATCAGGGTCGTATCCTAGTAGAAATCTAAATACGAATTAACGGGCCATAACTCAGATGTTTACTAGAATCGGGATCTAGTGGTAATATAATACATATTGAGCCACATAAAACGTTTTGGACTGAAAGGGATGCAAATCTAATTTTTAATTTAAGATTCATGTTTTAGATTTATATATCTGAACACATCTGCACTTTTTTGTTTGCCCGGTGGTGTATCGCGTCTACCTCTCGCCACACTGTTTGCCACATCATATTATATGAGAAATGACTTTATATGGCGTTAATCAGCATCCTGCTGAGCTGCCTGGCGATTTGAGGTGGTGGTGATCCAGACCGGAGACGCCACCTAGTGGCGTAAGGTTACTACTATATAGGAGGGCTTGGATCGCCGTGTGGCCAGCCCTGTGATCAAGTCGGAAGTGACGAAACGTCAGGGCGTGGCCACACGGCGACCCGAGGCGAACGTTTGTACCGACGGCTGTGACACTCCGGATGTGGAGGAGAGGAGCGTTGGAGGGCCGAGCGGTAGGACTATCTGGCTAAATGAAACTTGCTGTTTTAAAGTGTTTTTAATGTAAGCGCAATTGGTGCTGTTTGAATAAATGTCTATACCTTAAGTGATACACTATGAGGGTCTTTCTTGCTTGTTCCCCATGATTATACATGCTGGAGAGGAACGAGTGCCTGTGGATGCGGTTCTTGGGAAGGTCATTGTGTGATGAGCCCCCTCTATTCTTGGAAAGATGAGCCTATCTATCTTTGACCTCTGGTGAGCCCCCAATGTGTGCACACGCATGTGGTGACCGATGGTGAAGGACCCAGGTCTTGCCTCTTTCTTCGGCATTGACCAGATAAAACCCCATTGGAGGGGGGGTAAGCTTGTCCATGAACTGTCGATGGAACGAGACAGCCTGGATCCATAGATTGGATACTTTAAGATCTGCTGGTATTAATTCTGACATTGATTTGAACTGTTTTTTGGCAAATTTTTGAACTCTGAGTGTCCATCCATCTGAATATTTATATACACACATTTATAAGTCTACATCCCCTAGATTCAAATTTAAATTTACATATTCACTTACAGTGGGGATCGAAAGTTTGGGCACCCCAGGTAAAAATGTGTATTAATGTGCATAAAGAAGCCAAGGAAAGATGAAAAAATCTCCAAAAGGCATTAAATTACAGATTAGACATTCTTATAATATGTCAACAAAAGTTAGATTTTATTTCCATCATTTACACTTTCAAAATAACAGAAAACAAAAAATGGCATCTGCAAAAGTTTGGGCACCCTGCAGAGTTAATATCTTGTACTGCCCCCTTTGGCAAGTATCACAGCTTGTAAACGCTTTTTGTAGCCAGCAAAGAGTCTTTCAATTCTTGTTTGAGGTATCTTTGCCCATTCTTCCTTACAAAAGTCTTTCAGTTCTTTGAGATTTCTGGGCTGTCTGTCACGCACTGCTCTTTTAAGGTCTATCCATAGATTTTCAATTATGTTGAGGTCAGGAGATTGTGAAGGCCATGGCAAAACCTTCAGTTTACGCCTCTTGATGTAATCCCCCATGGATTTCGAGGTGTGTTTAGGATCATTATCCATTTGTAGAAGCCATCCTCTCTTTAACTTCAGCTTTTTCACAGATGGCATCAAGTTACCATGCAAAATTTGCAGAAATTTTATTGAATGCATTTTTCCTTCTACTCGTGAGATGTTCCCTGTGCCACTGGCTGCAATACAACCCCAAAGCATGATTGATCCACCCCCATGCTTAACAGTTGGACAGAGGTTCTTTTCATTAAATTCTGTGCCCTTTCTTCTCCAAACTTACCTTTGCTCATTCCGGCCAAAACGTTCAATTTTAACCTCATCGGTCCACAGAACTTGTTTCCAAAATGCATCAGGCTTGTCTATATGTTCATTTGCAAAGTTCAAACGCTGATTTTTGTGGTGAGGACGTAGAAGAGGTTTTCATCTGATGACTCTTCCATGAAGACCATATTTGTACAAGTATCTCTTTATAGTGGAATAGTGTACCACAACTCCAGTGTCTGCCAGATCTTTCTGGAGAGATCGTGCAGTCAAACGTGGGTTTTTAATTGTTTTTCTCACAATCCTGCGAGCTGTTCTGTCTGATATTTTTCTTGGTCTTCCAGATCTTGCTTTAACTTCCACTGTTCCTGATGACTGCCATTTCTCAATTACATTCCGAACAGACGATATTGACATCTGAAAACGCTTTGCTATCTTCTTATAGCCTTCTTCAGCTTTGTGAGCGTCAACTATTTTCAGTTTCAGGTTTCTAGACAACTGCTTAGAAGATCCCATGGTGCTGATTGTTGGGGCAAGGTCAGATGAGTCTGGGCATTTAAAACATTTGAGATTGATATCACCTGGTCTTCCCAGACGATGATTGAGAACAATCCATGACACTGGCAGGTCTCAGCCTTGCAAAGGGGGCAGTGCATGCTATAAATTCTGCAGGGTGCCCAAACTTTTGAAGACACCATTTTTTTGTTTTCTGTAATTTTGAAAGTGTCAATGATGGAAATAAAATCTATTTTGTTGACATATTATAAGAATGTCTAATCTGTAATTTGATGCCTTTTGGAGATTTTTCCATCTTTCCTTGGCTTCTTTATGCACATTAATACAAATTTTTACCTGGGGTGCCCAAACTTTCGATCCCCACTGTATTGGTCCAAGGCACACTAAGTTGGAATAGAGAGATGATGGATGAGGATTGGGGTAATACTATTCCCCTCTCCATCGTCACTCTGATAATTTACTTATTATGGGTGCCTTAGTTTCACATATTTAGGATGACACATCATCTATACATATTTCACATAGGTTTAATTTCCCAGTTCCGGGATTTAGAACCTTAATTTCTTACTTTCACCTTTTTTCCACTAGAGGGCTCTCCTCTCTCTCTCCCTTTTTAATTACATAATATATACTCACAACATTTATATATATTTTTTTCCTAAAGTTTTTGACAGTCTAATAGCCACGTTTTTGTAAATTGGCACCAGGTTTGTTTAAGATTAGCCTGGGAGACCACAATGATTGGTTGACACAAACGAGCAGTCTATATATAATGGAGGAGGTGACGCGTGTGCTCCTATGACCCCTGATGACGTTAACGATTAGTTGACGAAACGCTGCGTTGGGTGGCGAGGGACCTACGCATCATTTCCGCTCAGAGGAACGCAGGTGGAGCGCAGTCGGTGTCCCCTGCTTCCTCGTTCTATTGAACGAACACCCCACGGTCTTTTGTACAATCGTTTTTACGATTTGTGCTGATGTTTTAACTATTTTAATAAACGTTTGAACTACGTTCTTCAGGATTGGAGTTCCATCATTTTGCTTTTTTCTGGCCCTGAGCGTGGTTTTGGATCGGGATTGGTATCTGAAGAATCCTTGACACATGCACACCTGACGTCTCCCACTAAGCTTATGCGACCTCTGTGACAGGGGTCACCAACATCTGGTGAGTGGGGGGTGTCATCAGTGCCCACTGGAGGGACCACACTGAGGACTACCTTCATTTATATATTTTTTATTCACCAACTGAATACGTGACAGCACATCATTTGCTTTATAGCTTTAGACTGTCATCACTGCCTATTAGCACACATTTTCTTATTAGCGCTATTAATGCATTACAGCAGGTGATGTTCTATGGTGTTGGGACTGCTTCTTGTGCACTAAGGGATACTTCTGAGTAGTATCTCCTTTGTGCTTCATGATTTATACCCACGGACTCATATGGCTGATTACCAGAACTCATTGTTTATTTGCCTTATATTAGCGCTATGATTTCATTGCAGCAAGTAATGTTTGTCACACACCATTTCATACGTGGGGTTTAGTCCCCACATGCTGATTTGCTGCTCCATCTTTGATGAGTGTGGTTATTTAGTTTGATTGGATTCATTATTTCAAGGTTTACCTGTTATACCAGCTGCTCCACATATCATTTCCATAGCGTGGGTACTTTTGGTTGGTTTCAACCCGAAAGTCTTTGCTCTTAAATACCAAAGAAGCTCTTTAAAATGTAAAAGTACAAAACTTGTAAAAATGATAAAAATATCCACTTGTAACTCAAAGGCCATTATTCACTGAGTAATTAAATAAATCAGGGCATTCTCTACCAGTGTATAAAACCACAAAATATAAGTCAAAATGGAACAAATTGATGGTGGTGACAGACATCATTTTGTCACCACCATCATTTTGTTCAGTTTTGACTTTTATTGTATTTTCATATGTAGCTCCCTCTAGTGTGCTAGAATGGTAAGGTAGGTAGTTGTTTGTTTAGTGCAGGTAAATTTGGCTTGGCTGGCAGCCAAGCCTGGGTTTAATCTGGGTCTGGGTTTCAGTGACTCACGGAGGCTGTAATTATTCATCAGGCAGCATTTCTGTTACCTCCCCCTGCTTGCTGGAACTTTTGAAAGACTTCCAGAAGAATGGGAGGGAGATTAGGAGGAGCTGCCTGGAGTATTGATGAGGGCCCCAACCAATTCCCGGCCAAATGTGCTGGCAAGGGGAGGGACCTCTTAAATACTCTGGGTCAGGCCAGCAGGGGAAGTGGAGTTCGGGTGGAAGCTGGAGATGGAGCGCTGAGGAGGCTGTTGAAGACCCTTCAGGGTAGCCCATCTAACAGTGTGCCAGCTAGGTCTGTGATTTTTGTGATGCAAGCAAGTGATATGCTGGAGGAAGCTGAGAAGTGTGTAAATAGACTGTACAAAGGAAAGTTGTCCCTGAAAATTTTACTAAAGTCAAGTGGGCATCCCATAATACCCCTACCCCCCATCCAAGTTGAGAACCCCTAATAAACAAAAAACACAAAGCTGCAGGGACTGTTTCTTGACTCTAGAGTGCTATGGAAATTTGGTATGCCTGGCTGTGCAGGGTGGGGGATCCCTTATTCACCAGCAGCTACTGTGGGGGTAGTGCTACACATATATATTTTAATACCATGAGCACCATACTCTGAGGATGGTGCTTCTTTTCTCTCTTTGTGTGATTTGTGTGGCCTGGTTTAGCTATTTAATGTTTAATTTCCATCATTTTAATTTAGATATTCCCCACATCTTTATTTCTAAGTGCCCCATGTGTAGTCCTTCTGGGTGGATGGTGCACTGATGGGTGCCCCTGTCCTTTGGCCCCTGACAGGCAACAGCAGAAAGCTTCTATGAGATTTCTCTGTATTTTTGTTGAATGTCACATACAATGTAAATGTTTTTTGATGTTAGCCTAATGTGCCATTACTATTCATATTGTCATATTATTGATTGTTATTATATTTTAGACATATATCCTTATTTTTCCCTGAAGAAGGATCTTTTTGAGTCTGAATCATGTTGAGATCTCTCTGTTGATCACTCATACTGACCAAGCTTCAACCAGGCTGGCAGTTTTGTTTATATGGTGTATCCCAGACCTACAGGGTACCTGTAATGTTACATTGTAAACATCATGTATTTCTATGCTATGTTTTTGTTTCATTTTGATACTGTTGGTCATTTTATCTTGACTTGACTTGTAATAAAGATTGGTATTTACCTTTTACCTAGATACAGTAGTGTTTTCTGCCTAGAAAGTCCCATAGGGGTAATTTCTTACATTTTTTCTTTGCATATTGGGAGGTTGGAAGCACAAACTTTTTTACACTTCACCTAGCTCTATATATATTTTTTTTTTTTTGTATGCTCAAAAACTGCAGGATCTAGATGCAAGATGGTAGAGATTTAATCCAAAACACCTGCAGGTTTAATTACAGCCTATGGTGGTTCTGCCAAGTATTGACTGAGTTGGGAAAGGCAGTTGAATACAAATGCAACAGACAAATGCCTGTTTTTTGTTTACCCTTTATGTCACAGTGAAACATAATTTGCATGTTCAAATTTTAAATACACTGTATAACTCAAATTGTAAAACCTCAATTAAATCCACTTTATACTGTAGAGTTGTAACTCTAAAAACTGTGAAAATTTCTAAGTGGGGTAAAGGTATATACAAAGTACAGTATACAGTATATTAGTATATTAAAGCAGTATTAAACCCAAAAGCAAACATTTATTATATTGAAGCGAAACATTTATGTGATGACTGCATTAGTTTTGTTTTTTAGGCTTTCTTTTAGTTTCAACTGGTGAGCTGGCCAGAAAGTCTGTTGTTTTTCAACAAAACAAGCTTTCTTGCAAATGTATCAGAGTGTTGGGACAAACCATTCGCCACAGACAGGGGCGCTTAGAAAGGTCAGCTCTATTATTTATTTATGTAAAACCTGGATCCCAAAAGAACAAACTGTTGTTGTAACTGCTTGTGAAACTGCAAGGTGAGCTGGAGTGGGCTGGGTAAGCTTCAAATTGTTAGTGTATCTAAATGTGCTAGTACATCTAACACTGACCTCCCACAGTTTAACAACAATGCTGTCCAAAGGTGCCACTGTGCACCTTCATCCCGAGTGGAAGCATTGTAATACAGAAGGTGTTTTACTGACCAGATCACTAGGTGAAGACAGAAGGAAAAAGCCTAAAAAAATCTAATGTAGCCACCACATCTAATGGTCAGTTGCAATTCATTACATTTTTGGACTTGGGTTTAATACTGCTATAATTCGCCACCTTATTGTGTAATTAGGTGTGGCTGTTCATCGACACAATCAGCCAACAGCCAACCATGTGGTTCTAAACTAATAATTAAAGGATAAGTTCACCTTTCATAACATGGTACATGTTACACCCATATTCAGGTGGCTATGGAGAACCATGGTAGTTCATTCATGCTTCCTGTCAGATTGTATCTGCTTACCCGTACGGGATGTATGGACAAGCAGATACATTGGCAGATCTGCTGGAGACCTGCATAGCGCCAGCGATCTGTGGCTTGCTGGTGCTATGCTTTACAGGCTCCAAAAATAAAATAAATGCACACCTGCAAAAAAATGTGCATTTATTATTTATTTTCAAAAAGTGAACTTATCCTTTAAAGTGGTTGTAAACCTCTGACATGAAATATGAACAATGCATATCCCTCTATTACATGTACTTGTCTCAATCCAGAGCACTATGTGTCACATCTGTCTGCTGCCGCATTCCTCTGCTATCAGCACAAGTCATTTCTGACAAGAAAGGGGACAGGGGATGGAGCTCCAGCACACAGCCTGGGATTGACAGCTTACTCTTTGTTCTCTCTCTGACAAACTTTATACATTCTGTATTTTGAATGGCTGTAGAGCACCGGTGTCAAACTGGTGGCCCTCCAGCTGTTGCAGAACTACAAGTCCCATGAGGCATTGCAAGACAGTTACAAGCATGACTCCCACAGGCAGAGGCATGATGGGACCTATAGCTCTGCAACAGCTGGAGGACCGCCAGGTTGACACCTCTGCTGTAGAGAATAGAGGGCTGCAGATAAACAGGTACAATTATATAGGAGGATTTGTTTTATCTCTGCATGTCCCCTGAAGCTAGTCACTTCACTGGGTATGTGCAAGGGTTTACAAACAATTTAAGACATGCTGATATGACAAAGCAGTCTCATTGATATTTAAAATTAGAATTAGGAAGATCAAGACTTGACCCTGACAGCTCTGACATTGGAATCGCTGTTGGTGGCAAATAAGCTGGTTAGATCATATCATTAACTGCTAAATTCATGGAAACTTAATTCACTAGGGTATTACAGTATGAAAAATAGAATATGGGAGGTAGTTCTTTGGGTGAAAACATTTAAACCTTTCTTAAGAGAAATATAGGGGCTGCCATTGCTGACCTCCTTCTAATATTTCTAGTTGCCTGGCAAGTATGATATCCCCATGGCTTCAAGACTTTCTGACACAATATACTGTAGTTCTTCTTATCTGAATATTTTTTTTCTGGGCTAGTGACTTGTAACATTGAAGTTGGCATAACAGCCAGGCAACTAGGATTTGTAGAAAGATAAGAAAAGATAAGGGTCAGTACTAAAGGGTCAATATTTCAGGTTTTGATAGATACTGAAGAGTTAAAGTATTCACCAGACAGAACTTATAGGTAAATGTCCAACAGAGACACATACAGCAAAAATGTTTTTTTCCCAGTAGAGTAGGGGAAGATTAGAACTCCTAGGGGATTTGTATTGCTGTTTGTGTCTCTGTTTTCCCTCAAGTAATGTAAGTAATGTAAAACTACCTTTACTTTACAGGTAGCAGTAAAAACCAAACAAAAGTTATTTTTTTATTATAAATTCTTTATTTAAAGGTATTTAACACAAGTGCAGACTTACACAACATAGTACAATAAGTCACGTAAGGAAAACTCAAATTTGAAACAATAAATGCAGAACAATCCTTACAGAATAAATAACTAGAAACAAAAAGCAGGGGAAAACATAACAATACGGAAAACAAATTCAGTGCTGACACTTAGGCAGGCCATAGATGGAGCAAATTTCTTTCCTGCAACCCGTGGTTTTGCATGATTCTCCCATCAAAATAGAAAGTGCTGACAGGGGAATCCCTCCTGCTGAGGCATTGGGGTTTATTTACTAAAGCTGGAGAGTGCAAAATCAGGCTCACTTCTGCATAGAAACCAATCAGCGTCCAAGTTTTATTGCCAAAACTTAATTGAACAAGCTGAGGTAAGAAGCTGATTGGTATCTATGCAAGCACTCTCCAGCTTTAGTAAACAAACCCCATTGTGTCCTCCCAGCGGGGGAGGGCAGGAAAAGTCATCCCCGCCGGGAGAAGATATTGATTATTGTTAGCGGCTGTAGCAGCTGCTAATGGCAATCACACGTAAATCCGGCAGGCTGGTTAAACCCAAGTTGATCAATCAATCAACTTGATACATTCAGCCTGCCCATACACAGTTCAAATTGATTCAAACCACCTATGGCTGGCCTTATACTTAGAGTGTGCCAACCTAATGAAGGTTGGGTGTGGATAAAGGGATTATGTCCCTGCAGTAACAAAAAAAAACATGGAAGGTTGGGTATCAACAACTCTTTTCAGGACTAGTGACTGTAGATATGTCAATTTTTAGTTTGTGAGGAGAAGGCGGGGGGGGGGGGGGCATGTGTAGTAAGGAGATTGGTGAATGGAAAAGAGGGTGCAAAGAAATGGAACATGGGGGAGGATGTGAAGGAGAGAAAGAAAAGTGGGGGTTACTGGTAGAGGAATAGGAAGGGGGAGAGGTAAAAAATGGAGGGATAGGTGCATAGGTCCAGACAGGGGTAAAAAAAAGGGTGAGGGGAGTGTGATGGGGGTAATTGGAGGGGAGGAATACAGTGCAGCAGATTATGTTGAAATTCAGGGTGTTATTAGTTAAAAAGTAAGGAGTTTTTTCGTTTTTTGACAGCCATATTGGGAAACCGAGTGACTGATGCTGTCTAAGGCTGATTTCACATCTAAGACTGATGCAAATGACAGCAGGTGTCCCTGTTCTCTGTTTCAGGGAGGAATCAGGCCAAGAATTTTTGCCTGAATTGGGACCTGAAACGGAGGCAAAGATGCACAGGACCTCTGTGCAATTTGCTTCGCAGCCGCCCCGGAGATGTGTGAACTGGCTCCATTGAGAGGCGGTCACAATCTCCTGTAATCCAAATTGAATGCGAGAAAACCCACATCCAATTTGCATAAGTGTGAACCCAGCCTAAAGCTTGTTGTTGCATGAGTACAAATTGCCACAAAATATATTGATCTGTCACTGAAAGCCAAAATATACACAGTAAACATTCATGACAATGTTACTAGTAGTGAAGGCTGTTAGCAGGACTGCATTGTGTTCAGCAATATATGCACCCATAAACTAGTGATCATGTTATTTTTCAAATCCTTTAAATAAGGGGGGTTTGTGATGACACAAAATTTCTTTAGTTGGCTGTGGAAAAGAGCAGGAAGGTGCAGGGAAGGATGGAAGAACTCCAAAGCAGCACGATCGAGCCTGACATGGGCAAGCCTGACAAATTGTACTACAATCTAAAAATGATGTAAACCATTTAGCATCAACTGCCAAAGTTTGACAGTAGCTGTAGTAGTCAGGAAAAGGAGTAATTCCTCCTTTCCATTCTCCTGACCACTGCTAATTCTGTCAACTTTTGACAATTCATGGCTGTTGGGCAAATTTTATTTTCAACAAAAGAAACAGAATTGTACCAGGACAGTTATTGGTCTATACTTCTTTCAAACACACAAAATACCAGGCTTTGATTTTGTAGTTTAGGTAACAAACACATACAATAAATCACTAGTTCGCTAATATATTAGAAAAAGCAACTTTTCTTCATATTAGGAAATATATATATTAATATTATGGTTGATAATCTAACAAAAATCTTGGAAAATAAACACATCCAGTTACAAAACACATATTTTCTGCCAAAAAAAGCATAAACGTTTACAATTCATAAATACCATGCCTAAAACAACAAACTGACACTTAAGAAGGAAAAAAAAAAGCTTTGCTAGAAAAAAAGCAGCATGTTCTGCAGTGGTCATACTCCATTATGTAGTATCTAAAATGGACAGCATATGTCATTTTTTTCTTTTATTGTTGTCTTGAGGTCTATTGAAGTGACAGTACATTAAGCTTGTCCTGCAGGGTCTCTTCATCATCTGATTCACTTTCTCCTACACATCTTTCCAGGGTATGCACTGGTGATCTGACAAGAAGTAGTCAAAATAGATCAAATAAAGCACCATCTCAAATAATAGAAGCCATGCCGTTCTCCTATGTGTGACTGTGGCTAAAAAGTGACCAACCTATCAAACATTTTGATAGCTATACATAAAGCTGTACATAGAATTGTAGCCTTAGATCTGTGGATGTGTTCGCTGAGGACTTGATCTCCCTTGTGCCAATGTCAAAAACTGACTTGACCTTCCATTACATAAAAAAATACTGCTATTTTGTTATCAAAAACCAGAGGTTAGTCTTTTTGTTTAGTTGGTTTCTGAATTTCCTCTATTGTAAGCATGCAGACTTTTATTAGGTATTCTATTTCCAAACCCTCAAGCACTAGTCATGTTATCAGCATACTTCTTGCTGTCAGTATATGCAGAGGACATTTGTTTTCCAACTTTAACCAAGCTCTTTTCATAAACCAAACACACAAGGATTGATTTGTGAAAACTAAAGCAAAATTCAAACTCTTGCCCATAGCAAACAATGACTTTTTTCATTTTCTTGGACAATGAAAGATACTAACGTATTTACTTCTCTGGGCAATGGCTAAGCTATTGATCATGTTTTCATAAAACAGCTTCACAGACTGCAGGAAGGAGCCTCAGAACCGGTGTCTACACATTTGTTTTGGCCATGGTTATTACAAAGCAAGAACTGTGAATGGAGTGTTGGTGTAGGATACAGAAACAAACTAAAAATGGTCCAGACATGAATAAAGTGCACATCAAATAATGCAAGGGCCACGATATTGAAGTTATACTCAGGGCACCTAAAGCCACCTTCATCTAGTTAAGTGTCAGCATCTTGGTGCTAGGCACTGTGAGGTTCTGGTACCACTGTTTCCAGCACAAGATAGGCAAATATGCTGCAGAAAGGGGTTAATTTGGTGTTAGGAGTTGGTTTAGGGATACATTTAGATTAGTATTAGGGTAAAGGATTAATGGGTTTATTTTAACAATTACGGTTAGGTTTGTTGGTCTGAGAGCAATAGTTAAAGTAGTATAAAAGTATAGAATAAGGGAAGGTTATAACCCCTGTAAGGTTTATTTTTGCCATCTTTGTCCCATTGGGAATATTTACCTTCACTTCCTGTCCCAGAGCCAAACAGGAAGTGAGAGGAAATCCCTGCAATTTAAGGGAATCTCTTGGGGACCCCCAGGTCAGGAGAACTATTGCTTTTTGAAGAACAACCCAAGATTTGGGATTTTCTTTTACCTTCGCTTTTAATGATAATGGTAAACAGCGCAAATAGAGAGGGTTAACCCCGGAAGGTTTTACCCCCCTGCAGGACCATGCCATTTTTTTGCTATTGAGCACTGCGCTAATTTTACTTATAATTGCATGGTCATATTATTTTTTCACACAAACAGAGCTTTCTTTTGGTGGTATTTGATCACCTCTGGGTGTTATAAACTAAAAAAAGACAGACAATTATAAAAAAATTACTTTTTTATACAAAACATATCCCACAAAAAAATTTAAAAAATCAAATCTTTTAATACATTTTGGCCAAAATGTATTCTTCTACATGTGTTTGGTAAAGAAAAATCCTAAGTGTATATCAATTGGTTTGCATGAAAGTTATAGTGTCTACAATACAGTGTTTATTTGTGTACTGCTTTTACTGGGGATCTAGTTGTTTTTATTTCCTGCTTAGCAGGGAATGAAAAAGCAATGAGATCCCCTGTCACTGAACACAGCTCTATGTTGTTTACACTCACAGAGCGGTGTTCGAGGAAGATTGGAGCCGATCACCGGGTGCTGGGGGTCAATCATTGGCCGGCACCTGGTGATTGGCATAAGCTGTGACGGATCACAGTTGGGCTAGCGGGTGCATGCATGCCCCCTACCTGGAAGAGCAGAATCACGTCTATATATGTGATTCTGTGAAGCTACAGAGCATGGTCGGCGGTTAATCTCCATAATGGGAACACAGACAGCAATAAAAACTAACAGGTGTTCTAATCCATCTCCCCTCTATCCAAAACTTAAAAAAAAACTTTACACCCTCAGCATTTTTATCTTAACACATTGAGCACAATACAATAAACCTTCCCCAGTTAACCATGTGTTAAAATTCCTATCCCATCACTTGCAGTTTACAAATTTCAACTCTGCTGGCTCCTGCTCACTCACTGCTGCTTCCCTGAACTACTGGTCTTCACAGGAAAGATTTAACAGCGGATAGTGAAGCCTTGAGTCCGTTTCTTTGCTTGGCTGGGGGGTGAATAATTGAGGAGCAGGGGAGTGCCTTGCCATTCTAGGCTATGGGGCACTGTTGATGCACACAGTGTAGGTAGACATAGCTCTAGTCCAGGGTTTCTCAACCAGGGTTCCGTGGAACCCTAGGGTTCCTCCAGAGGTTGCTAGGGGTTCCTTGAGCAATGGTCAATTTCTACCTCTCAGATAAATTCCCAAAGATACCATTGATCTTTTTAGCTATCTGTAAGGGGATAATTCTTCCCAATGACCACAAGTGTAAGGAGCACTCTTCCCATTGACCAATACACTAATGTATCATGAGTTGTAGATTTTTAGTTTTTAGCAGGGGTTCCCCAAGACCGGAGAATTATTTCAAGGGTTCCTTGGTGTTGAAAAGGTTGAGAAAGGCTGCTCTAGTCCTTGCATTCAAGAGTGGTTTTATAGGATGGATTTATAGATTGATAGATGGATTAATAGAAAGGAACATCCTGAAACAGGATCCTTGGGGCAATGATTATGGCACCAGCACGGGGGCATAGGCAATGATTAAAAGGTAAAGAAGCACTACACTCAGTAAGTGATCAAATCAGCTGCTATAACTGCTTAAAAAATAGAGGGTTTATTCTCACTTTAAAGGCTTAGCTTAGGCATTATTAAGAGTGAGTGTGGATTAAATGTTAGGGTCAGATTTCAATGGTAAGAGTTGGGATAAATGTTGAAAAGAAGGTTAAAAGGTTAAGGTTTCGCTTTAGGAGATAATTACAATGCATATCTACCTCCTCCGGCATAAAAAAGTGGGCCCAACAAGCATGTGTCCTCTGCATCCTTCTCTACAGTAAATTGCCAGTCCCCTTCTGAGTTGAATGCTACGAACAACAGCCTTAGCCTTTGTCTAAGTTTATCCATACAAGCAACCAAGCCATTAGGCACATTGGGTATTTCAAAGAAAAACACATTAGAGGAGACAATATCAATTAACTATTTATAACTTTCTGTTCTAGGCTTGCCAGAAAACTGGAATGTAAACCTAACACTTTCCTTCTAGCCAAGGGACTACATAAACAACATGTATTTTGCTTTCTTAAATGTAGGAATTATAGCTATAGCAGTTAGTATATTTAATGATACATATCCTATACACTGACCTCTTCATAGGAGTGCCATCTTCTGAAGTTTTAAATCTTCTTCGGTGTCTAGAAAGCTGAAATTGTTCATCACTACACCCCAGCAGGAGAACTTTCATGTCATCTAGAAGAGAAACGCAGATGACTTACAGAAGAAAAATAAGTAGTCCTTTGAATCTGCCTTTTAAAAAAACATTTTTGTTTTGACATACTGTATTCCAAGCTTGTTTAAATTCACTTACTATTGATTGACTCTCTACCTCTACTGGAAGTCTGTTACCAAATCTTTACTGCTGTTTCTGTCTATACTGAAGAGTTTCTCCCTGACACCAAAGCAGAAATGATGAGAGATCCTAACTTTAAGCCCTCATACACACTGGCATTTTTTAACGCCACGTTTTTTGGGCATTTTTTACAGCTCTCCATGTTATTCTATGGCCACCTAAAAATGCCAACGTTTGAGCGGTAGAGGGCATCGGCGTTAGTGAGCTGTAACTAGAACACGGGACCAGCGCGTTCCGAGGCTGTAACGTTTTGGCGTTTTTGACGCCAACGCCGCAAAACGCTCACTAACCCCCACTAACGCCGTACCGGCGTTTTAGGTGGTTAAAAATAGCAGAGGAATGTGTTTTTTTTTTTTAAAAAAAAACACCTATTGACGCCGACACTCACTAATGCTCATTGACGCCCATGCAAAACGCCGAAAAAAACCGCATCGGACCCGATGTTGCTTATTTTTAAACATACAAATATGTACATGTATGAGGCCTAAGGCTCCGTTCACATCTAGGCTTTGCTATTTTACAGGCGTTTTTCTGGCTTTTTTTCAGGCACTTTTGCTGCGTTTTTGCAGTGTTCTTGTGAAGTTGACAAGTCACCAATGAAAAACAGTAAAACGCCTGTAATCTGCCAAAAAAGAAGCTCACGTACTTATATGAGAGACTATCATTTTGCTTAAGGCAAATCTTCCAATGGGGACATATATGGTGACAACTAAGGCAAGAATTTCTCTAATTTTTAGGAGATTTCCTTTAATTTTCTGTTGTGTTTCCAAGACAAAAAGTATAGAGAAATCTCCTCGGCAGGACACTGACAACAAAACAAACCCTGGTAGGGGTTTTAACCCTTCCCTACTCTATCAGAAGTTAAAAAAAAAGTGTTTTGGCTGTAAATATGCTTTAATGTATTTGAAAGATTCAGTTAAGACCCCCTCCCTCCTTTACAGTAAAACAGAAAAAAATAAAAATAAAAATTACATTCTCAACCCATGCCAGACACTGTTATATCTGTTGTTATGACAGGTTTACTTTATTGAAATATCTTTAGAAATAAAACTACATTATTCAGCATTTATGTAAAACCCTGCACCAATAAGTAATAAAAAAGAGTGTCCAGAACTGAAGGAGCATGGCTGTGTTTTAACAGAAAACAAGCTAAAGTATATTTCTACAAAACCATGCCAGATCCCATTTTAACAGCATACACGGCTGTATAAACATATCTGTTGTAATTTCCAGTAAACTGACACACACCCTTTCATATTAATGCTTCATTAAGTACAGATAGTGTTCTTGTAAAAGTGTCAAATAGCAGCATACAATATGGGCATTAACTCATTTCAAGTAGGCGCTTTTAGCATAGGCAGTCTTTAATGTGTAAAATGTATGATTTGATACAATGCATGGGTTGTAGTAATGCTGGAATCAGTGGGATGGATTTTCACACATAGTTTTAACAGTGAACAGAATAAGATGCCATGGTTAAACTGCATCCAATTTTAATACTTTGCACTTCCACCCACATTCATTTCTAGAAAACGACTAATTTGAATAGAT
>BLSH010504661.1:121048-143052 GCA_018402905.1 Glandirana rugosa
GGGGTAGAGAGGGTGAAGTGGTGAGAACTATAATTTAATGAAAACAATCGTGCCGGGGAGAGATAGGTCTTACATGTAACAATTAGTAATCTTACCTGTTACAATTAGTAATCCTTATTATTTTCAAAAACGTTACGTTCAGTTTAACATACCTAATTACATATGGAATGATATGTGTAAATGTCATACTTTTTATAGGGGTATTATTTTCAGTCGAAGGAATTGTATTTTCTGAATGGTACACCAACAATTGTACTTTTTCAACCCTTGGTAATATAATAATTTTTTAATATCAAGAGTGGTGAAGTGGGAGAGATGGGGATCAGCAATGCAACATCCACTGATGTTTGAGAAGTCAACACATTCAAAAGGACCTCAACCTCACTGGAGATAGCCATTATTATAGCCAGGTGCTCCCCCAGAGGGCTGCCCAATGCTGGATCAGGCAGCTCTGCATTTTTTGTGCTCACTGGTACCCCTGCAGGCCACACAAACTTCTTGCCAATGTTGCCAGAGGTGACAACAGTTGCATTTGCACAGGAGTCAAATCAGCTACACTGACACACTCATGCCCTCCTGAGCCATTGCTCATCTGGTGCCTTGGCCTCTCGGTGATACCTCTCCTGTTGCTAAGGGTGACAACCTTCCCTTACCCCAGTCCTTGTCACGCCAGATCTTTTCTCCAAGCAGAAATTCCTCTTTAAACTTGCTGTAGTGCTGTAGTCATCAAGGCCTTGGTCCATCAAATGGTAAATTGACTGTAACTTCACCACTAGTAAGGGTTGCAGCAACTTTGACCGGTATCTTGGCCATACCCTCCATTTCCTTGGGCCCCATGATTTCAATCAGAGGGGCCAGAGAGGTGGGAGCATCAATGGATTTTTTTTTTCGTCTCACAAGTGGAGGCAGCTAGAGCCGCATTTTCAGATGCTAGGATTATATTTCCGGCAGCTCAGAGACTCCAGGGGGCGGAGCTTGGTTGGTGGTGTCATGCTGTATGCTCACAGCTAGACAGTGTGACTGCTCATTGCTCCGGAGTGATGAATGGACACAGAAGAAGATATCTTCCTTCACAGGCTTTAATTGAGGTTTGATTCCTTGTGACCTGCATCCATTAGCTGCAAACCGGTCTGTGAAGGAAGACTTCCTTGGCTGTGCCCAGGGATTGCAGGTATGTGCTGGGAGCAGTGAGCCGTTTAGTTTATCAGCAGGGCTGCTGAATGAGGTGTGTGGAGATAAGGAAATAATATCTGTGTGCAGGCTGCCCAGAACTTTGCAAAGACAGCAGGTCAGCAGCTGGGGAATGAAGGGGTGGGGGGGGGGGGCAATGAATGTATTTGATCCATAGCTCCCTACTGGCTCCTCCCTGAATTGACCACCCTTTTACATCCACATAGCAGGCTGCCAAAAAACACGCAACATGTCCTGCTATATAATTTCTTCACACTAGAACGAGCAAGGAGTGGAAAAAAAGTCTATATTAGGGGCAATTTAGGGGCAGAGTCTGTACTGGGAATGGGGGGGAGAGCAATATTTGTTGTATACTGGCCAGTGGAGTTTCATCCCTGGGTGCAACATATGCACTGCTCCCATGGATGAGACATGTGTCAGGCACTGCAGCTGCACTCGTCACTAAGTACATACAGTGTCACTAACATTAAACACCACCAGCCTGGATTCTTCTCCCTCCACTTCTTTCAGCACGCTCACTTAGTGTGCTCCGGTGCTGCTCGTAAAAAGATGTCTACTGTACGAGGTAGAGTCAGGGAGGGGGTGAGAGCAGTGTTTGCAGGATGGTGGGAGTCCAGTACTGCTGGCTGCTGTGTGCCTGTAGCCAGTGTAAGTTGCTCCATGCATGTCACTGCCCAGTGGCCTCTGTAGTGCTGGAGTAATTACTTAGGACCATATACTCTCCTACGATCTGCACTCCTCTCCCTGTACATACTACCCACCGCCAAACACTCCGCACTCCTCTACTGTATATACTAACCACTGCCATACACCCTGCATTCCTCTCCTGTATATACTACCCGCCACCATACACTCTGCACTCCTCTCCTTTATATACTACCTGCCGCAATACACTCCGCACTCCTTTACTTGCACATACTACCCACTGCCATACACACTGCACTCCTCTCCTGCACATACTACCCACCACCATACACTCTGTACTCCTCTCCTGTATATACTTCCTGCCACCATACAGAATGCACTCCTTTTCCTGCACATACTACCTTCCGCCATACACTCCACACTCCTCTCATGCACCTACTACCTACCACATAAACTTTGCATTGTACATTCTCTATTTAATATTACCACATTCTGCACTGAATGTAAGTTATCTCAGACATTATTTACCCACACCCCCTTTAAGCCACGCCCAATATTTAGTGCAATTTAAACCACACCCACCATTCGCCGCAGCACGCTTTGCGCACCACATTATTTTTTTCTCTGTGCCCAGGGCTCACTTTTGATTTTGCACACGGGCCCACTAATTTTATGGTACGCCCCTGCACTCTGACTATGTACAGTATCTCAGAAAAGTGAGTACACCCCTCACATATTTGTAAATATTTTATTTTATCTTTTCATGTGACAACACTGAAAAAATTACACTTTGCTACAATGTAAAGTAGTGAGTGTACAGCTTGTATAACAGTGTAAATTTGATGTCCCCTCAAAATAACTCAGCACACAGCCATTAATGTCTTAACCGCTGGCAAAAAAGTGAGTACATCCCTAAGTGAAAATATTCAAACTGGGCCCAATTAGCCATTTTCCCTCCACGGTGTCATGTGACTCGTTAGTGTTACAAGGTCTCAGGTGTGAATGGGGAGCAGGTGTGTTAAATTTGGTGTTATCGTTCTCACTCTTTCATATTGGTCACTTGAAGTTCAACATGGCACCTCATGGCAAAGAACTCTCTGAGGATTTGAAAAAAAGAATCGTTGCTCTACATAAAGATGGCCTAGGCTATAAGAAGATTGCCAAGACCCTGAAACTGAGCTGCAGCATGGTGGCCAAGATCATACAGCAGTTTAACAGGACAGGTTTCACTCAGAACAGACCTCACCATGGTCTACCAAAGTGGAGTGCACATGCTCAGCGTCATATCCAGAGGTTGTCTTTGGGAAATAGACGTATGAGTGCTGCCAGCATTGCTGCAGAGGTTGAAGGGGTGGGGGGCTAGCCTGTTAGTGCTCAGACCATACACTGTACACTGCATCAAATTGGTCTGCATGGCTGTCGTCCCAGAAGGAAGCCTCTTCTAAAGATGATGCACAAGAAAGCCTGCAAACATTGCTGAAGACAAGCAGACTAAGGACATGGATTATTGGAACCATAGCCTGTAGCCTGATGAGACCAAGATAAACTTATTTGGTTCAGATGGTGTCAAGTGTGTGTGGCAGCAACCAGATGAGGAGTACAAAGACAAGTGTGTCTTGCCTACAGTCAAGCATGTTGGTGTCATGGTCTGGGGCTGCATGAGCACTGCCGGCACTGGGGAGCTACAGTTCATTAAGGGAACCATGAATGCCAATATGTACTGTGACATACTGAAGCAGAGCATGATCCCCTCCCTTCAGAGACTGGGCTGCAGGGCAGTACTCCAACATGATAATAACCCCAAATACACCTCCAAGATGATTGCTGCCTTGCAAAAGAAGCTGAGGGTAAAGGCGAAGGACTGGCCAAGCATGTCTCCAGACCTAAACGCTATTGAATATCGGTGGGGCATCCTCAAATGGAAGGCGGAGGAGGGCAAGGTCTCTAACATCCACCAGCTCTGTGATGTTGCCATGGAGGAGTGGAAGAGGACTCCATTGGCAACCTGTGAAGCTCTGGTGAACTCCATGCCCAAGAGGGTTAAGGCAGTGCTGGAAAATAATTGTGGCCACACAAAATATTGACACTTTGGGCACAATTTGAACATTTTCACTTAGGGGTGTACTCACTTTTGTTGCCATCAGTTTAGACATTAATGGCTGTGTGTTGAGTTATTTTGAGAGAACAGCAAATTTACACTGTTATACAACCTGTACACTCACTACTTTACATTGTAGCAAAGTGTCATTTCTTTAGTGTTGTCACATGAAAAGATATAATAAAATATCTACAAAAAAGTGAAGGGTGTACTCACTTTTTTGAGATACTGTATATACACACAGAGCTTGCCTGTGTACGTGTTTTTTTTTATTCTGTATATACCAAAGTATAAAAAATGGTACAGAAATTATTTCCAATTATACTAGAACTGTTCTTGTGTCATAAAACAGCCCATTATTAGCCTAATTATTTTGTGATTTTCTTTTTTAAGTTGAAAGAAAAAACAGACATTGAAAAAAGCAAAATTTAAAAAATGTAAAATGGCAATGCACAAATATAAATTAAAGTACACAAAGAAAAATACACAAAAAAAGATAACAATTACAAAACATACAACTAAATCACCCCACTTTTTTCCAAGCTAATTTCTTCTAAGCACTAGTGAGCAAAACTGAGAGTTTGCACTTTGGTTATACTCCACTTTGAACATCCTTTTACTGTGTTGTATCACGTGGTACAATTAGAACATCGGTGTAAACACTGATAATATTTACTTAATTGCAATAATTTATGCAATACATTGTTACTGTTGGTTCTTTAAAACAACTTTCATTGCTTCTGGGATCATAACTAAAGGGGGCAGAGGACCGTGTATTATTCTGTATGCTGAAGGCAGGAGAAATATTAAACATTAGACATGGGGGAGAAGGTTCATATAATTTGAAATGTCTGGGAGGAGGAGAGGAATTGAGAGCAGCCTAATACTCTGAGGACAGGAAATCAGTGACTGATACAGGGAATAAAAAAATACATCAGAATTATATTAACTTCAGATTAACATGTGTAGGAAGTGATGGATGGTAAGTAAAATAGCCGTAATGAAGCAGAGCGGTAAAATTGTCAAAGTTGAAGTCTCTCTGGATAAGGTGGTGAAAAAAGTTATTATGAAAGAACAGTTTGAGCCTTAAGAATGGTATATAAATTAAGAATTGCTACAAAAAGACATAACACCAAGTAACTAATGTGCACTACTAATATTTTAATATATTATGTTGTTTAAATAATTATCAAAAGATGGCAACAGCTAGAAAAGAGGCATCCAAGTGTGAGAGCAAACATAGCATCATAGACAGTTCATTGTGATCCCCAAATTGTTAAATATACAATTCACCTCATTATCTATTGAGAGGCTCCATGTAATGGTATAGATGCTGAATGCAAATCTATAATAATGAAAGAAGAAGAAAAAAAAAAACTCATAGCAACAAGGATTCAGGTTTCAGTGCAAGGATTGAAAAGGTAAAACTTTTTTTTTACGCTAAGGCATTTTATGCATTAATGTAAAAAATCTTCTGTGTGCTACTCCCCTTTAGCCCCCTCCCTCCTCCCCTTATACTTACCTGAGCCCCATCTCGATGTAGCGCTGTGCCTAAGAGCAGTGGCTCACTCCTCACAGGGCAGATTCATAGCAATCAAATCATGTGACGAGGGAGCAGGGGGCAAGGCCAAGCACAGACAGCGCCACTCAGGATCTAGCCCGCAGGTGTGCCACAACAGGAAGTGGCTTCCAATGGTGGCACATCAAGAAGAGGAGGAGCCAGGAGCACCGGCAGGGGACCGTAGAAGAGTTGGATTTGGGCTACTCTGTGCAAAACCATTGCAAAGAGCAGGTAAGTATAATATGTTTGTTATTTTCTTTTTTAAAAGTTAGGTTTACAATCATGTTAAGTCTGCTATAGATTATAAAAAATAGTAGATATGGGTAACATGTCTATAATCCTTTTCCTTACTTTTATAGCATACCACTTTCAAAGTGATGCTAAACTCTAAATAAAAAAAAATAAAAAAAAAAATATATATATATATATATATATATTCAAATATGTATTCTTAACTCAAAAAAGTACCCTCTATTTGGTCTCAGCCTCCTCCACATCCTAATTTCTGATCTGACTTCCTGTTAGAGGGTGGCTGTGTTCATTCTCCATAGCCCCACTTTATGTAGGGATGTAGCCACCCTGTCTTGCTCACTCCCAAGATGGATTAGGAACTACATGATTTGTAATGTTTATAGAGCAGTGCACATGACCTCAACTAACATACACTGTTCATTCCAAGCAAACAAAAGTGAGGGAGAAAAGGAGATGTTCAGAAGCTAACAGAGGGTGTCACCAGGAGGCAGAAAAATAAACAATTTAATGAAAAACATATTACAGGGCCAATAAGTAGTGAATGTGCATGGATTATTTTTGGAGATCAAATGTATTATTTAACATCACTCTAAGGTTAATGACTTGCCTATGCTATGATATACTAATAAATTTGCCCCCACTGTAAATAATGTCAGGTGTCACTATTTTAAAGTGAGGGCAGAGAATGGACACCAATCAGTATATATTTGTGGGGAGATTCATCAACAAATCAGTGTGGCATTCACACCTAAAAAAATCATGTTGATCCTGCACAGTTGAGTCTGCAATTGTGCGATTTAATGTACAAAGACCAGGCCCCTGATATCATATGAGTTTATCTAACTGAACATTTTGACCTGTAACAAATAAAATGACAATTCCAGACTCTTTCCAAACTTTTACTGAATTTTCTCTATTACAAATAAGCAATACACCTTGGTCCCCTCCCTTCCCCACAAGTTGTGATTGGACAGTGAAAAGGAGCAGCAGACAGGTAAGTTCACCTTTCTGGTCTCCTCCTGTCAGCATGTTCCTCATTAGATTCACTCCTAGTGCTGTCTCTCCATCTCCTAGTGCTGACGTACAGTGGGTAAAAGGAGGCTGATATTAAAGTGATTGCAAAGTCTTGTTTTTTTTTTTTAGATAACAAACATGTTATACTAACCTCCTCTGTGCAGTTGGTTTTGCACAGAGCAGCCTGGATTCTCCTCTTCTCGGGTACCTCTTCGCTGCTCTTGGCCCCTCCCTCCTGTCGAATGCCCCCACAGCAAGCAGCTTGCTATGGGGATACTCAAGCTGAGTCACAGCTCCGTGTGTCCATTCAGACACGGAGCCCCGACCCGGCCCCCTCTCTCCCCTGATCGCCTAATTGACTTTGATTGTCAGCCGTGGGAGCCAATGGCGCCGCTGCTGTGTCTCAACCAATCAGGAGGAGGGTCCCGGACGGCTAAGACAACTGTGGACATCACTGGAGAGAGATGGAGCTCAGGTAAGTAATTAGGGGGTGCTGGGGAGGTTGCTACAAACAGAAGGTTTTTATCTTAATGCATAGAATGCATTAAGATAAAAAAGCCTTCTGCCTACAACTCCTTTAACCGCTTGCCGACCGCTGGTCGGCAATTGACGGCGACAAGGTGGCTCTTTCCCGCAAAACGCCGTCATATGACGGCGGCTGCGGGATCGAGCCTAGTGAGCACACGCGCGCCGCCAGAGGCGCGCCCGCGCGCTCACTGTGTTCGGGGAGGGCCAGGGAGCGGGTGCGGCGGAGTCGATCTCCGCCGGCCACCCGCGATGCCTCCCCCCGGAGTGAAAGAACGGAGGTCCGTGTAAGTAAACACGGACCTCCGTTCTGTGAAGGGGGAAGGGCTGTGATCACAGCCTTCCTGTACATGGAGGCTGTGACCACTTTCCTTCCCCAGCTAGGGCAGTCCCCCCACAGTTAGAACACGCCCAGGGAACACAGTTAACCCTTAGAGCGCCCCCTGCAGGTTTACCCCTTCACTGCCAATGGCATTTACACAGTAATCAGTGCATTTTTATAGCACTGATCGCTGTATAAATGCCAATGGTCCCAAAAAAGTGTCAAAATGTTCCGACATGTCCGCTGAAATATCGCTGTACCACTAAAAATCGCAGATCGCCGCCATTACTAGTAAAAAATAAAAAAAAATAAAAACCCCAAAAATTAATTCTCATCATCCGTAAACGCGACCACTTTTGCACAAACCAATCAATAAACGCCGATTGCGATTTTTTTTATCACAAATATGAGGAAGAATATAAATCGGCCAAAACCGGTGAAAAAAAATGTTTTTTTATATTTTTTTTTTGGATTTGTATTTTAGCAAAAAGTAAGAAATTTGGGGTTTTTTTGCAAAATTGTCGCTCTTCTTTTGCTTATAGCGGCAATCAGAAATGACGCAGCAGTGATCAAATACCACCAAAAGAAAGCTCTATTTGTGGGAAAAAAAGGACGCAAATTTCGTTTGGGTACAACGCTGCACGACTGCACAATTGTCAGTTAAAGCGACGCAGCGCCGAATCGCAAAAAGGGCTCCGGTCCTAAAGCTGGAAATCTTTCCGGGGCTGAAGTGGTTAAGCGGGATTAAAACACTTAGACCCCTCTCACACTGAAGCACCACTAAAACAGAGCTAAAGCGCCGGTCATTTTTGTGGTTCTTTAGTGGCGATTTTGCGGGACTTTTCGGGTGCTAGCGGGGGCGGTTTTCTTTAAGGTCACGTGACAACGTGACCTTAAAAATATCCAAAAAACACCCGTTTTGTGGCACTTTCAAATCGCTTTTAAGGCACTACAGAAGCGCTGCCCATTCATTTCAATGAAGCGCACCACCCCAGTGTGAAAGCACTGATTGCAATGAATGGGAGGCAGTTTTCAGGCACTTTTCAGGCGCTATTTCTAGTGGTAAAACGCCTGAAAACTGCCACAGTGTGAAAGGGGTCTTACAAAAGTTGCATTTCAAATGCGTTATTTATTTATTTATTTTAACAAAACTGAATTAACCGGTGTCATATTTATTTCTGTCTGGAGTTCAGCTTTGACTTTTTAGTTTTAATATTATCAATAAAATTATAAAGTTCAGACTGCATAAACTTCCCATTCCAGGATTCCTACATATTTATAATTTTTGCCTAGTCTAGACATTTGTATTTGAGGTTTTCTGCTTGGAAGTGTTAGCAACCATATAAACTAAACCCATTTTATAAAAACATATTGTTTGCAAGATTATTATGTTGACACATAAACATTTTTGTTACTAATGACTGTAACCTCTGTGATTTCCCCCCGTGTCGTTTATTTCTGACATTATTATTACTGTTTATTTATGGTTCTGAAAGTCACATACAAGTCCTTGTAAAATGAGCACTATAATTAGTTTGAGAGATCACTAAAGAAAGGTCAAGTACCTCAAAATCACAGTACTTATCACTACAGACAAGTACAATGGCTGAGAATAAGAAAATCCAGGAATTCTTTCTTTCTCTAGCAGGAATCACATCATACAAACTCCCAGGCATTATAATATGCTGTCACACATGGCACTTGACCAACAGTACTTCTATCAAAGCTATGTTATATTCCCGTGAAACTCTGACTCTTTGCGGGAAGATAACAGTGAAAACACTAATTTTCTTGGCTTGGTGTCACATTAAGTATACAAACAAAGAACAGAAAGAGACCAGAAGAGATATGAAGGTTCTAAATATAAAAAGGTCCTCGCTGAGCACAGCCTGCTGAACATAAAACGCAGTAGCTGCTGTTCTCTAGAAAGAATTGATGAAGGCCTGCAACCTTTGTGAATAAATTCAGCAGGAAATATATTTGCTATCTTGGCCGACTTTAATTGTCATCCATGCTGGAAGCAAGCCACGAGACTTCCTTAAATACAGTAATGAACCTTTGAGACATGTTTCTATAGTAAAGCAAAGTAAGAGAGCGGATGTGTGTTTTCCTATCTAGCCTAAGGACTTGGTGTTTCCTAACATCAAAATGAATGCATAAAAATGATTAGCTGCTGCAGGTCTAAATACACATGAACCAGTTCTGCTAACGTTCTTTGTATATTGCGCAGAAACATATTAAAGTGATCATACTTTAAATATTTTCAAAGGTCACCCTTGAAATGGAACTTATGGAGACTATAAACTATACTGAGGATTGTGTGAAAACTCATCACAGTTTCTTATAAATATTCATGCTAAACTGGCAACTTTTATGGGGATATGAAATGTAATTAGTTCTGCAATAGCGCCATAGGTATGTAACAAAACAAGCATTTTACAAAGAAAACATTTTTACGCTTGCTGGAAACCAAATGAATAGATTACAATAGCAGGGAATGCCATATAGCAAAAAAAGAAAGACTGGACAGGGATACAAAAGCAAATAAACACACATGCTAAATAGAAAGAGATAAAGATAACGTAAAAAAGATAAACATGGAAAGAGATATATAGAATAGAAAGATAGATAGATAGATAGATAGATAGATAGATAGATAGATAGATAGATAGATAGATAGATAGATAGATAGATAGACATGTGTATGCTGCACTTTTAGTTTTCCTGCCATGGGCGTCTGAGCCTATGAAATATAAATGCCAGCATATTTCCCCTGCTGGAAAACCCAGGTACTATATATAGTGGCCCGTATACATAAAAAGCTTGGGTATGGTGCTTACATACGGGCATATACAAAACAGAAAATTATCTATTTTTGCATACACTTGTACTCCATACTCAAATGTACAATAGCACCGGCATATACCCAAGTACAGCCACGCACAGTCATTCATGTCTATTGGTGACTATAAAGCAAAACTAAAAACCTGACTTTGACTCTAAACTCCACTGAAAACTCATGCCAGGGTGAACAAAATATTGAATTGAAAAATCCAAAAACCTCAGAAACTGGTAGAACTGTCAAACAGAAACACTTTACAACATTTTACAAAATGTATTCATATCAAGATTAAAGAGAAAACACATTTAAATGTTTTCATATATGTTTCATGAGAGCACATTAAAAGGATCCATCAATGCAGTTTTAGACCTTGGGATTAATAAGTATCACATACAGCTTACATATATATATATATATATATATATATATATATATATATATATATATACACACACACACACACAGTATCTCACAAAAGTGAGTACACCCCTCACATTTTTGTAAATATTTTATTCTATCTTGTCATGTGACAACACTGAAGAAATGACACTTTGCTACAATGTAAAGTAGTGAGTGTACAGCTTGTATAAACAGAGTAAATTTGCTATCCCCTCAAAATAACTCAACACACAGCTATTAATCTCTAAACTGCTGGCAACAAAAGTGAGTACACCCTTAGGTGAAAATGTACAAATTGGGCCCAGTTAGCCATTTTCCCTCCCCGGAGTCATGTGACTCGTTAGTGTTACAAGGTCTCAGGTGTGAATGAGGATCAGGTGTGTTAAATTTGGTGTTATCGCTCTCACTCTCTCATACTGGTCACTGGAAGTTCAACATGGCACCTCATGGCAAAGAACTCTCTGAGGATCTGAAAAAAATAATTGTTGCTCTACATAAAGATGGCCTAGGCTATAAGAAGATTGCCAAGACCCTGAAACTGAGTTGCAGCATGGTGGCCAAGACCATACAGCAGTTTAACAGGGCAGGTTCCACCCAAAACAGGCCTCACCATGGTCAGCCTAAGAAGTTGAGTGCACGTGATCAGCATCATATCCAGAGGTTGTCTTTGGGAAATAGACGTATGAGTGCTGCCAGCATTGCTGCAGAGGTTGAAGGGGTGGGAGGTCAGCCTGTCAGTGCTCAGATCATACGCCACACACTGCATCAAATTGGTCTGCATGGCTTTTGCCCCAGAAGGAAGCCTCTTCTAAAGATGATGCACAAGAAAGCCAGCAAAACAGTTTGCTGAAGACAAGCAGACTAAGGACATGGATTACTGGAACCATGCCCTATGGTCTGATGAGACTAAGATAAACTTATTTGGTTCAGATGGTGTCATCCGTGTGGCGACAACCAGATGAGGAGTACAAATACAAGTGTGTCTTGCCTACAGTCAAGCATGGTGGTGGGAGTATCATGGGCTGGGGCTGCATGAGTGCTGCCGGCACTGAGGAGCTACAGTTCATTGAGGGAACCATAAATGCCAACATGTACTGTGGCATACTGAAGCAGAGCGTGATCCTCGAAGACTGGGCCTCAGGGCAATATTCCAACATAATAACGACCCCAAACACACCTCCAAGGCGACCACTGCCTTGATAAAGAAGCTGAGGGTAAAGGTGGACTGGCCAAGCAGGTCTCCAGATCTAAACCCTATTGAGCATATGTGGGGCATCTGCAAACAGAAAGTGGAAGTGTGCAAGGTCTCTAACATCCACCAGCTCCGTGATGTTGTCATGGAGGAGTGGAAGAGGACTCCAGTGGCAACCTGTGAAGCTCTGGTGAACTCCATGAATAATGGTGGCCACACAAAATATTGACACTTTGGGCCCAATTTGGACATTTTTACTTAGGGGTATACTCATTTTTGTTGCCAGCGGTTTAGACATTAATGGCTGTGTGTTGAGTTATTTTGAGGGGGCAGCAAATTTACACTGTTATACAAGCTGTACACTCACTACTTTACATTGTAGCAAAGTTTCATTTATTCAGTGTTGCCACATGAAAATATATAGTAAAATATTTACAAAAATGTGAGTGGTGTACTTACTTTTGTGAGATACTGTATATATCAAGGTGATCATGTGGCACATTGTATATAGCCCCATAGAGATTGCACCTACGCTCACTGTGGATAAATGTATCCCTCATCAAATTTTGACCTTGCACAAGTTGATGGATGTGTCTGTGGGAAGCATGTAAGGATGCACAGCATCTGGTGACTGCAAAGTGCTGGATTTTTATCTTCTCATGGATCTAATGGATGGATACATGAATGTGCATGCCATGTGTCTGTATGGGTTTATTCGTATGTGAATGATTTATCTTCTATAACCTGTTATAGACTTGGCTTTACTGCACAGTTTAACTTTTTGGGAGTTGTATATCACTGGCATGGATTCTTTCAATGCACTCTGAAGAACTATATATGAAATATAACTGTTGGACACTGAGTAGAGTGATACGCAGTCCGGTTGCAAATATATTATTAACTATTCCAATGGATGGGATCTAACCTTTATGGAACATTGTGCAACTTGTTGAGTTACACGTAGTCCAGTTGCAAATATATTATAACTTTTTCATTTGATGGGAGTTTATAGAACACTGTGCAACTCATATCAGGTCCCTTGAAGCCTATGTCTGAAACAGCAGGGGGTTACATCCAATTTAATATAATACAATTTCTGATGATCTACACACCAGGACAATGCTAGCTGTTTCTTTTAGCTTCTGCTTGACCAAGCATTTTAAATGTTTGTTTTCTCTTTGTATCTTGATAGGAAAACATTTTGTAATATAAGATATTTCTGTTTGAGAGTTCTACCAGTTTCTGGATGTTTCTTTTCCCATTGGAATTTAGACTCAAAGTCTGTTTTTTAGTTTTGCTTTGTGGTATTTTCAGATATATACAGATGACTCATTCACATTATGTAAGCAGGTATTGAGCAGACCTGAACATAGAAGTTTTTTTTATCCATTTCTGAATGACTGTACACAGCACCTGGGCTTTCCCACAAGTCAAGCACACTGATCTGATCAGCTCTGAGGAAGAGGGGATCTCCCCTTGAAATGCGTCAGCCATCTGGCAGGTCCTCCGGTGTGCTGGTCATTTTATGTACATAGTGGACTTTGAAGTGCTTTTATGATTGACTTGTTTGTGACTATATTTATTTTCTTTTTATATCAATAAACAGCACTTGGATAATGTGTAAGGTTGGTGCGCCCTCTTTTCGTTTTTTCTACAGAGCTGTATAAATCTCAGAACTGGATGAACAGAAATACAAAACCTTCGATAAGTAAACAGCTCCCACACATACTTCATCTGTGTATTTAGCTGCTTGCCTGAAGTTGAGCTGTTAGCTGTTACTATCTATTGAATACATTTTGAGACAGAAAAGCCACAGCATATAACTAAAAAAGTGTATTACAGAGTGTAGAAGAAAAGTGTTTTCTTATATATTCCTTTTATTTCCCTCAGTCTGCATGATGCTGACATAATCTAAGCAAATGTACAGTTGTGCTCATAAGTTTACATCCCTGGCAGAATTATATGGCCATTTTTGAGAGAATATGAATGATAACACAAAAACTTTTCTTTCACTCATGGTTAGTGTTTGGCTGAAGCCATTTATTATCAATCAACTGTGTTTACTCATTTTAAATCATAATGACCACAGAAACTACCCAAACGACCCTGATCAAAAGTTTACATATCCCAGTTCTTAATACCGTGTGATATTTGTGGATGAGGCTCTTTATCTTCTCAGATGGTAAATCTGCCCATTCCTCTTGGCAAAAAGCCCCCAGTTCCTGGAAATTCTTTGGCTGTCTTGCATGAACTGCATGTTTTGAGATCTCCCCGGAGTGGCTCAATGATATTGAGGTCAGGAGACTGAGATGGCCACTCCAGAACCTCCACTTTATTCTGCTGTAGCCAATGACAGGTTGACTTGGCCTTGTGTTTTGGATTATTGTCCTGTCGGAGTGTCCAAGTAAGTCCCATGTGCAGCTTCCTGGCTGATGAATGCAAATGTTTCTCCGGCATTTTTTGATAACATACTGCATTCATCTTGCCATCAATTTTGACCAAATTTTCTGTGCCTTTGTAGCTCACACATCCCCAAAATATCAGCGATCCACCTCCGTGTTTCACAGTAAGAATGGTGTACCTTTCATCATAGGCCCTGTTAACTCTTCTCTAAAGGTAGCGTTTATGGTTGTGGCCAAAAAGCTCAAATTTGGTCTCATCACTCCAAATGACTTTGTGTCAGAAAACGTGAGGCTTGTCTCTGTGCTTTTTGGCGTATTGTAAGTGGGATACTTTGTGGCATTTGTGTAGTAATGGCTTTCTTCTGGCAACTCGAAAATGCAGCCCATCTTTCTTCAAGTGACTCCTTATTGTGCGTCTCGAAACATCCACCCAACATGTTTTAAGAGAGTACTGTATTTCACCTGAAGTTATTTGTGGGTCTTTCTTTGCATCCTGAACAATTTTTATGGCAGCTGTGGCTGAAATGTTAGTTGGTCTACCTGACTGTGGTTTGGTTTCAACAAAACCCCTAATTTTCCACTTCTTGATTCTCAATTCCTTCGATATCTTTTATATTCCTTAACTCATTTATACAGTTCAACTAACCTTTCCCGTAGATCCTTTGACAATTATTTTGCTTTCTCCATGACCCAGAATCCAGAAATGTCAGTGCAGCACTGAATGAAAGATGCAAAGGTCTGTCACACACTAATTACAAGCAAACAGATCACAGGTGAGGATGGTTACTTTTAATAGCCATTCAAACCCCTTTGTGTCAACTTGTGTGCATGTTATCAGGCCAAAATCACCAGGTTATGTAAACTTTTGATCAGGGTCATTTGGGTAGTTTCTGTTTTCATTCTGATTTAAAAAGAGTAAACACAGTTGATTGGTAATAAATGGCTTCATCAAAACACTAACCATGAGTGAAAGGAAAGTTTTTGTGTTATCATTCATATTCTCTGTAAAATGGCCAAGAAATCATACATTCTGCCAGGGTATGTAAACTTATGAGCACAACTGTATCTAAGCAAAGGTAAATATTCAATTCTAGAGTATTTGTAAAATGTCATGCTCATTTAATTATGCAAGTGCCTTGGGCTATTGAAACGGCTTGGTTTGAATGACAACCTGTTGCAGATTGGCACTGAATAGGCTTGAAGTCCAGAGTAATTTTTCTCTATCCATAGAACAAACTAATGTATATAATACTATGCCATTTCATGTATAAAGTAGGTAGGGGGATTTTATAGCCAACATTTTTCATAAAAGCAATGCTTGACAGTAACTACATTTTGTACTTTAGCATTTACTTAGGATTAATTGTAACAGGGAGCCAAGGTAACTGATCCTGAAAAAAATGTATTTGCTTTATTCTAGGAATGAACATTATTCTTCATTTTAAAAACTATAATATTTTAAGAATTAAGTTTAAGTGTACTCACCATTTACTCTTTGACTAACATATCTTGGAGTAGCACAGCCATCTACAATACGGTTGCTGTACTGAGCCTGAGCCTTAAGTACAATATCTTCAACAACGGTTTCATCTGCAAAGCTGCTTAAGCTGCTTTCTGGTCTCCAGTAGGCATTGCCTAAATGGAAGGCAAATAAGAAACTACTGTATGTATTAGTGATTCAGTGAGAACTATATATGTAATATATACTGCACATGGAAGATATATGTACACTCCTAAATAATTATTTAACATAGCATTCTACAGAGCAAACTATGAGCTTTAATAATATGGTAAATATGGTAATAATTTGGTAAAGTTAGCACACTACTCATTAAACACTGCAGTATATTTTGCACTCATTGCTGAGAAATGTGTGTTATTAGGTCTCATTTCATTTGTATTCAGCAATTTGATAACTTGTGTATGATATATTGCAGAAACCTTGTCTTATCTATTCATTTGACTGAATATGTAAAACATAGATGCATATCTTCATCAGCATTAAAGTTCTTACTCTATGACCAATTCAATACTGATCAATAGCAATAGATTGTCTTCTTGCAAAAGTTTGGATTCTTGGTGTTCCCAGGATCACATGACATCTGGGAGGGAAAATGGCTAATTGGGCCCAATTTGGACATTTTCACTCAGGAGTGTACTCACTTTTGTTGCCAGCGGTTTGGACATTAATGGTTGTGTGTTGAGCTATTTTGAGGGGACAGCAAATTTACACTGTTATACAAGCTGTACACTCACTACTTTACATTGTAGCAAAGTGTCTTCAGTGTTGTCACATGAAAAGATATAATAAAATATTTACAAAAATGTGAGGGGTGTACTCACTTTTGTGAGATACCGTAGATGATTTTCTTTTTGTTGGAATGGTAAGACATAGGCTCTGCTGATTTTTGTGAAGGTGCTAAATTAAGGTTATCTTTTTATTAGGTTTACTTTGGAATGTCAAGAATATTGGGTTGATTTACTAAGAAAGTTTTCAAAATTGATTTTCGCTTAACTTAGTGAATGGAAGGGGGTTGGCTGTGTTTTAGGAGCTCTAAATATCTTAGTTTACAAAGTAAAATGGATGAATTACATGTTTCCCAGTGGTTTAAATATATATGTTGCCAATATATTGATATTCAAGTTTAATATACATATACTGTATATTAACCATCAGAAAATTGCCTTAAAATGAGTCATTGCTGACCTCTGTAGCTGCAGACACCATGGAGTAATTCATCCACAAAGATCATAGCAGAAGCACTGATGTCTTTATCACTCAACAGCTCTGCTCAGCCTGCTGCCTCCTCCCTGACCAGCAGCCCATTAAATATTAGAAGGATGGAAGGCTGCAAGGGCACTGCTGTGAGAGGGAGCAAGGTGAGATGAACTGCCTGAAATAAGGATTTGTATGACTTTGGTGCTTCTGCTTTGAATTTGGATGAATAATTGCTCCACAGTACCTACAGTTACAAAGGTCAGTGAGGGATTGTTTTGAAACTCATGTACTGCTTGTTAAGAATATGTAAATAAAAAAAAGAAAAAAAAAAAGAATATGTAAATAATTGAGGTAACATTGCCTAGCCACAGATTCAGGAGACTTAATTTTGAAAGTCCTATTTTGAGTAATAACACAATTTATGAGAAGTTCGGCAGTTAGTATTGAATGAGGTTTAATTACCAGGTAACCCCCAAGAAGATACTATTTCAAACAGAGGTATATTGACTATATAGATATATAGCAACAACTTGCTTGGTCATAGGGTAAAGCTTTTAGGACTTTTTGCGATTCTTCACATATTTTGAAAATCTCTTTTCAAACTAACAGAGATAGGACCATCAGGCTTAGTCAGTTATACACAGGATGTCAAAAACCATACAGTGCTTGGATCTTTTGTTAAAAAATCCAGCATGTTTGGAGTTGCCTTTTATTAATTATTTGACAAGTAAACATTGTTTACAAATAAAAAAAAAAATCAATTAAAAAGTGTGTATCAAATTCAAACAAAGTTGAACAAAATTGTTATACCTTATGTGCCAGCTCTATAGCTGTGAATGAGGCAAATCAGAAAATTCATCTTTTTTTATTCTATCTTCGATATAAATATACTGAGCCAGTCTAACTTTAACTATCATTAAAAACTTGAAACATTTAGCTCATGTAGGATAATAATAAAACAAAATGACAAAACTTTAACATCTCATATTTTTTCGCTTTCAAGCATGAAAATAGTATAAGAAGGATAAAAAAAGGTGGAAATGGATGTCTTCACATTTTTCATGAGACAAGCATTGAGATTATATATTCAGCTACAAAGAAAATGTGTTAAAATATTATGGTAATCCAGCTGATTAAACATTTTTATTGAAGCAAACTTGTTTTGCTACTACAAAATGAGCCACATATCAAGCTATGTTATTTAAAGCGCCATTAAACCCACCGTAGCATTTTCCTATGTATCATAAGCACATATAATATTTAAACGAACAGTCTGATCTCAAACTATGAATATACTGTACTGCAAAATACCTTTTTTAAGGGCTTTGATATCAAAGTCACCCAACACTATAGAACTAGCTCCATAATGCAGTGTGAGATCAGTGGATGGAGCTATCAGGAAACCTCTGACACAACCTCTATTATCCGTTACTTAGGCTACTGCATACTGTGTCACGTGGGATGGGTAACTGGGGAAAGAAAGTCATTATCAGTCAACCTGCTGAAGCTGCCCTGATAGCCAGCAAGAGAGACATAAGAGGGTGGCTTCCAGAGGTGAAAAAGGGAGGCATTCTCTGAGTGGACAAGATGGAGATTTTGACATGACCACCGCTCAATGAGAGAAAAAAATACATGGCTTTATCTGAATGGTGACACTGCAGAACAAGTGAACCCCTGTGATTACTATGCAGATTTTGCAGTCTCTGGGAGCTGGACCTGGAAGACTTCTGCTATCAGTATAGTACCGACAACTACTATGTTTGCAGCTTACACAGCGATCAGTCAGGTATGAGATATACATTATTACATTGGACCAAGCTGGATTAAAAAAAACACACACACTTAAAATTCAGCTTCTCTCTCGCTTCCTATCTACTGAAACCATGGTCTGCAAGACAGGATGTGGAAGGAAATCTCTGTAACAAAAGCCTGGATAGCAGTAAAATCCAGACATGAGTTATAATCCTTTCCCACTCTATCCATAATTAAGAAAAAGTTGGCTTGACATACATTTTCATTGCAGCTCCATAAGCTCAGGTGTTGCAACTTAGCTTTCACAACTCCAGTGTTGTGACTGTCCGTAATCAGTGGGGTGTGTATTGTCAGTCCCTGATATTAGCAGGCTATCTACCATCAGTCCTTAGTATAGGGATTGTGTCTATTGCAAGTCCCAGGTATCAGTGGAGTTTGTACTATCAGTCTCTGGTATGGGCTGGATGTGTGTTGACAGCTCCGGGTATCATCTATGTGTTTATTGTAAGTCCCTTGCATCGGATGTGTATTGTTAGTCCCTGGTAATCAGTAGAATGTGTCTTGTCAGTCTTTGGTATCAGCAGGCTGCATATGTTTAGTCTCCGGTAGCGGTCGGATGTGTATTATTAGTCCCTAGCTGCCTGAGGTATCAGCCAGATGTTTATTACCAGTACTTGGTATTGGTGGGGTGTGATTTGTTTATCTTTGGCATAAGTGTATCTTCATTCCTTCCCTGAGAAAAGAGCTTGCTATACCCCAAGTTGTTAGTTTTAGGACGTCATTTGCCTGCCTGACCTTTGTGGCCTTACGTTACCAGCTTGGTATGTGATTTATGCATTATATATTGTCTTTTTCACTTCCATTGTATCCATTGCATTATGTCATTACTTTATCAAGTGTTTTTTGATACAATCTTTTCTCTTCCGTTCACTGACAGACGCAGCCTTCTTATGACACATGGGGTTATGCTCATCCTACTAGGAGTAGACTAGGCAAAACAAACAAAAAGCATAGGTTGGCCCCTCCCAGGGGGCCGTCCTCACCTTAGCATATAATCCCCCTGCTCTGTACAGCACATCAGTTTTTATTTACCTAGTGAAAGGAGTAGACCTGGTTCCCTATGGGATCTGCGGTCTCCTGAAGATTCATCTGAGGAAGATTGCTATCAAGAAGCTGGCTGGTGGTATAGAGGATATCTCGAATCCTAGTCTTTCCCCAGTCCGGCCGACACTATGCGAGCACCCTTAGGGGGGCCCACCACATAGCGCCCGTTCCGTGCGGGCGGCCAGTGGCTAAAACCCACTAAAGCCCAGTGACTGGTTTGCCTGTCCAGTGGCCTGGCCAGCAGCATGCCTCTTTGTGGGGAGGTAGGTCTGCTCCGGGTGGCTACCCACTGCTCCCGACGGATTGGTGAGTGGACCCCTCTTCCGCCCTAGGGGCATGGAGAGTGGGCACCTGGGCAGCTCTGGTGGTGGCCAGCCAGTGGGGGTCCATTAGAGGCCTTCCCCCCACTACCCCTTCCCCCCCATCCCCCGCAGGCACCTTTGCACTAACCGTTCAAATCTGCACCGACCGTCCGGAGCACTGTGTTAGGCGGGACACCGCCATTGGATTGTGGAGCATTGCTCGTTCATGGCCGACCACGCATGTTCATGGCCGACCGCGCGTGTGGCAGCGTCCATTGTTTGATAACCATGCGGTTTCCAGCCTGCTCTCTGGCGGCCCCCCAGTGGTCATTTGGGAGAATTGGAGTCCCTGTGCAGGAAGTGCTTAAAAACGGAAGTGGGCTTCCGGGTTGCGCTTGGACAGCGTGGCTGACACACAGTAACAGGCTCCTGGCGTGCAGTAGTTCATGGGCATTGCTCTTCCGGTTGGAGTGCTGAGGCATCAAACAGCAAATATAGCTGGTGCTTCCTGGGTGCTGGTAGCGTTGGGTGCAATCCTCCCGGGTCTCCCTGGTTGATTGGTGGGGTAGAGGCGGTGGTCACACAGTGGGGGTGTCGGAAGGCTGAGATGTCAGAGGCCAGCAATACTATGGCAGGGGTACCTGCAGATCTACAGTCCACCCCAGGAACATTTGTGTCCTTGGAACAGCTGAGGGGGGTATTTGGGGAGTTCTTTCCCCGGGCAGGTGTGCCCGTTCCGAGGGGCCCCCAGAAGCGCCCACCCCCCCTCTTTCCTCAGGGGAGGATTCAGATCTAGAAAGTGCCTCAGTGGTCACACCTGTGGATCTTTCAGAGGGTGAGCTGCCCTCAGAGGGCGAAGAGGATCAGAAAGCTCCTTGTTCGCGGGATAAAGCGACTCTATGCGACTGGACCAAACAGGGGATTCTCATGAGTCCGCATATGTGTGTGGATCGCTTAGACCCTCTAGGTCCCCTAGGGCTTACCCTTATGATCAGGTGTTTGAACAGGCAGTGTTCAAGGAATGGCGTAGGCCACCAAGTTCCTTGGCTTTGCTAAAAGCTTTGCTGTTCGCTACCCCTTTGAGGAGAGCTTTACTAAGAGATGGGCTTCTCCGGCGCTGGACCCTGCTGTGGCTCGTGTGAATAAGGCAACCACCATCCCCTTGGAGGGGTCTCCATCCTTTAAGGAGGCGGCCGATCGCCGCACAGAGACAGTGTCTAAAGCACTATTCCTGTTGGCTGGGTCAGCCATGCGGCCGGTGCTAGCAACTGCTATGGCGGCACACTCTCTTCGTGAGCATGCTGCCGCACTGTGCACTAGTTTGTCTAGTGAAGGTGCACAGGCTGAAGTACAGCGGATGCAACATTGGGAAGAAGGTCTCCACTACATATGCCATGCTGCTTTGGATCTTCTCCCCACATTGTCAAAAATGTCTGTTTTTTCAATTGTTATCAGGCAGGTGCTGTGGCTCCGCTCCTGGTCGGGCGACCAGGCTTCAAAGAAAGCTCTTGCAGATCTGCCCTTTCAGGGAGGGCGTCTGTTTGGCCCACAGTTGGATAAAATTATTAAGGATTTCACGGGAGGGAAGAGTACTTTCCTTCCAGAGCCGAAGCGACGAGATTATCGTCGTAGGCAGGGTCCTGTCTCTTCAGGTCAGAAGAAGTTTTTTCGGGCGCCCGGCCCA
>BLSH010504661.1:153736-170627 GCA_018402905.1 Glandirana rugosa
ATCGTGGAAATCTTTATATAAATGGATCTTTTTACCACTACACAAGTTATGAATAAAACTTTACATTGTAGCAAAGTGTAATTTCTTCAGTGTTGTCACATGAAAATATATAATAAAATATTTACAAAAATATGAGGGGTGTACTCACTTTTGTGAGATACTGTATATTTATATATATTTTTTTGTCTATGTTTAAAGTGATAAATATATTTTATAATATGTGTATGTTTAAATATATATATATACACATACACACACACAGTATATATACACATGTACAGCAGGTAAAATAAGTATTGAACACATCACCATTTTTCTAGGTAAATATATTTCTAAAGGTGCTATTGACATAGATTTTTCACCACATGTCGGTAACAACCCATGCAATCTAGACATGTGCGGTTTGTTTGGCTCCAAATTAATATTCAGGCTTATTTTCATTATTCGTATGTATCCAAATACCCGAATTGTAATATAAATACATTTTACCGAATGCTCCGAATAATGAAACAAAATTTGGACTGAGATTCAAATTGAATTTTACATCGAACTCCAATCGAATTCTAACTGTACTCATATTGCTGAAATCAAAGACTGTGTGTGTTATTAGAGTACCATTTCTAAATAATGCTGTTTTGGTTAAGTAAAAGATGATTTAAAGAGTAATTTTAATCATTTGATGAAGATTTTTCTTTTGTTTGTTCACTTTGCCACATTCTAATGGAAAAAAAAATCTAAATTTTTTTATTCGACCGATTCAAAATGTATGGATTCAATCGCTTAGAATAGAACAAGATCTGTAAATGCAAAGAAAATTTGAAAAATTCAGAATATGAATTCCGAATATGAATCCGGAATATGAATCAAACTAATCAACCAAATTTAACTAAACTAAATAATTAGATTAACAAAACTAAACAAAACTCGTTTTTTTCGGCATGCACGTGTCTAATGCAATCCATACATACAAAGAAACCACAACAAATACGTTCAGATATTAAGTTATGTGTAATAATATTGAGTGACATAGGAAAAACGTATTGAACACATGAAGAAAGAGAGGTGCAAAAAGGCATGGAAAGCCAAGACATCAGCTGAAATCTATGAGTAATTAGAAAACAATCCTGTCCCTTGTCAGTGCAAATTAATATCAGCTGGTTCTGTCTCAACTGATGGCCTATAAAAAGGTGTCTCATTACCAAGGTGTCACACAAGAAACATCTCATGATGGGTAAAAGCAAAATAACTTGCTCAAGAACTTTGCAACCTTATTGTTGCAAAACATACTGATGGCATTGGTTACAGAAGGATTTCTAAACTTCTGAATGCGAGCAGGGGGAAAGATTCCCGTTCAGTGCGGAACACATCTCCGCGTTATATGCGTTCCCATTGAACTTAATAGGCTGGGAATTTGCACCGCATTGCACAGAAAACGCACATGTGGAGTGGAATGCACCGCACCTATGTGAACCTGACACATTGAAAACAATGTGTTTTCAAGTGTCATGCAAATTGGAATGCGGTGTAAGCCGCATCCAATTCGCATAGGTGTGAACCCAGCCTCAGACAAGCCTGTGAAATACTGGGAGTAGTAGAGTAGTCTGGTCAGATGAGACCAAAATTTAACTCTTTGAATGCCATAATACACACCATGTTTGGAGGTCAAATAGCACTGCACATCACCCCAAAAACACCCCCCATACCAACAGTGATGTTTGGAAGTGAGAATATCATTGTGTGGGGCTGTTTTTCAGCATATGGTACTAGCAAACTTCTTTTCCTTGAAGGAAGGATGAATGGAAAAATGTACCAAGACATTCTAGATAAACATCTGCTGCCATCTACCAGGATGATGAAGATGAAATGAGGATGGACATTTCAGCAAAACAATGATCCCAAACACAAAGCCAAGGAAACTCTCAATGGGTTTCAAATAAAGAATATAAAGATGCTAGAATGGCCCAGCCAATCACCTCACTTGAATCCAATAGAAAATATATGGAAAGAACTAATGATCACAGTTAATAGAAGGGGCCCATGGAACCTTCAAGATTCGAAGACTCGGCCAAAATCACACCTGAGCAATGCATGTGACTAGTTTCTCCATGCAGGAGACATCTTGAAGCTATCATTACCAACAAAGGATTTTATACGATGTATTAAATACATTTCAGTTAGCGTGTTCAATACTTTTTCCCTATGTCATTCCATTTTACATATAACTTTTGGTGTCTTTGCATGTATGGATTGTATGGGTTATTACCAACATGTGGTGGAAATTTCATGTCAATAGCACCTTTAGAAATATATTTACCTAGAAAAATGGTGACATGTTCAATACTTATTGTACCCGCTGTCTATATTTACAAATACAAATATTATAAAATATATTTTATAATTTTAAACATAAGCAAAAAGCTTTCTAAAACTCAGATCTCTGCCAAAACCTATTTTTTTTTTAAGCGGTTGTACACCCATTCTGAGCATTTTTCTTTAACTTACTTATTGCAAGCTATAGTATTGTTTTCAATTATTTTATCTCTTCTTACCTGCTTGCTTTCCACATAATCTTTTGTTTTCTTTTACCTGACGTCACTGGTACATGCCATTAATACTAGTTTTCTGTCAAGCGTATTCTGCTGGAATAATGCTGGGTCTATGCCGGGGCTGTGTCATCTCCTTCTGTTGGCGTCAGCCCCAAGATCCCGTGATACTCCTTCCGCATTCACAAGCTGATCCTGGACCCCTTGTGACTCGCAATGTCACAGGGGTTGTGGAGTCAGAGGGCAGAGCCAAAGTAAGGCAGCAACAGCGACATCTCCTATTTGCTCCACAAGGTTTCCGTAGTGACTAAAACGAGGCTTGGATACAGGGAGCAATGCACATGCACGGGATTATGGCCAGGGGTAACATACTGAGGGTGGAAATAAACCACTGGACAGACGCGGAAGACCAGAGTTGCAATGGTGGTGGCTAAGAACAAGCAGGGAGCGTTCACAAAGTCTTTATTTATGACAGTAAGAAATATTTGGAGCATGCTGTTTGTGGCTTTTTAATTGAAAACAACTAGTTTGATTTATATATTGCTTAAATGCAAGATCATTATCGGAGTTTACTACCGCTTTAAGACTACTTTCACACTGAGCGGCAGCCGCGGTAAAACCCCGCTAGTTTTAGCAGAGTTTTACCAGCGATAGGGCTCCGCTATGCAGGCGGGAGCTCCACGCTTTTAACCCTCCACAAGGGGTTAAAAGTGCCGGCGCTCAGCGCTACTGAGGCGGTGTGCAGCCACTTCGGAAGCGCTTGCCTTCATCTCAATGGCAGGGGTGGTAGAGGAGCGGTATATTATCGCTCCCCTCACCGCCCCAAAGATGCTGCTTGCAGGACTTTTTGTAACATCCTGCAAGCACACCGCCCCAGTGTGAAAGCACTCAGGGCTTTCACATTGGGGTGGATTGGGGGGGATTTTTGAGGCGCTTCAGTGTGAAAGTAGCCTAATAGTGAAAGAATATAGGTTACGCGTGTTTATTTGATGCACTGACTTTCTTCACAGTTACAGAGAACAAACAAATATTTACAACAGTCCTTGCTCTGAGGAAGCTCACAATCGAATGTCCCCACTAGGGATGGGCCGAACACCCCCCTGGTTCAGTTCGCACCAGAACATACGAACAGGCAAAAAATTTGTGTGAACATGCGAACCCTATGAAAGTCTATGGGACATGAACATGAAAAATCAAAAGAGCTAATTTTAAAGGCTTATATGCAAGTTATTGCCATAAAAAGTGTATGGGGCCTGGGTACAGCCCTAGGGGACATGTATCAATGCAAAAACCTGTTTTTAAAACAACAGTTTTTTCAGGAGCAGTGATTTTAATAATGATTAAAGTAAAAAAATAAAAATGGAATATTCCTTTAAATAACATGCCTGGGGAGTCCCCTTAGTCTGCCTGTAAAGTGGTGCATCTTTGTGTGATGTTTAGAACAGTGCTGCAGAAAAATGACATTTATAAAGAAAAGAAGTAATTTAAACTTTCTTGAGGTTGTAACGTATTACCAGTCTCCGGCAATATAGATCAAAAATCACTGAAAAAAATTGACTTGCCCCTCCCCCCCAAAATCCATACAAGACCCTTATCCGAGCATGCAGCCTGGCAGGATGAACCAACACCCCCCTCCTGAACTGTTCCAGGCTACATGCCCTCAACATGGGGGGTGGGTGCTTTGGGGGCAGGGGCCTCTTCCCGACAACCCATTTTTGGGTCTCAACCTCAGATGTACATGCTCCTGTTCTCCTCTGTGCTTTCCATAGACATTTTCCCCTCAAACCGGGTGGCCCCCTGAGGGCGGGGGCATTCAGGAGGGGGTAATGTGAGGGCTTCTTCTCAGAGCAAGCTACTCAGCTGAGGGTTAATTGCCAGTCTCAACTAACGCTCTCCTAGATATATAAACTGCCTGGATCAGATCTCAGACTCCTTCGCCTGGTCTACATCTCTGAATAATCTCTGCTGTGTTTTCCTGTGAAAGACTTGTTTGACGTTCCTTCTGGTTTCTGGATTAAAGACTCTGCTCGGCTGACTTCCCTTCTGGCTCCTGACCCTGCCTGCTATTTGTTTGACCTCGCTGATCTCTGGATCCCTGTTTACTGGCTAGCTCTAACCATCCTCTCCGGCTACCGAACCTTGGTTATGTTTTGACTTTGTTTTCTCTGCTTGTTCTATTTTACCATTTTTATTAAATAGTGTGATTTTTACTGCTCTTCTGTCTGATTGATTCATGGTTCCTGACATCGGGAAGAAGCCCTTGTCTCCATCAACCGCAATGCACCCTCCCCATGTCAAGGGCATGTGGCCTGGTATGGTTCAGGAGGGGGACACTCGTACATCCCCCCCGCTATCCTGACCTGCCAGGTTGCATGCTCGGATAAGGGCCTGGTATGGCTTTTGGGAGGGGCCAACACGTCATTTTTTTTTTACATTTTGCCATGGGGTTCCCATTAACCACTTCAATAGACTGTGTTATATATAATGCACTGACTGTGCTACATATTCTTCAGTGTATTATATATACTACAATGACTGCACTATATACTATGAATTGATTGATTATACACATATACATATATATATATATATATATATATATATATATATATAAACTATATGGACTGCACTATATACTCTGAACTGCAATATATATACTATGCGGACTGCACTATATACTATGAACTGCAATATATATATACTATATGGCCCTGGGTGTTGGTGGTACCTGAACACTGTAACCATTCACAGTTACTCTTGTTGGGCGCAGGATTGGGCCTTGCTGTAAACAATTATTTTAAAAAGTGTGATTACACGCCCCAGTCAAACAGGTGCAGAAAAATTGGGCCTTGGGTGTTGCTGGTGCCTGAACACTGTAACCCCTCACAGTTACTCTTGTTGGGCGCAGGATTAGGCCTTGCTGTAAACAATTGTTTTAAAAATTGTAATTACTTGCCCCAGTCAAACAGGTGCAGAAAAATTGGGCCTTGGGTGTTGGTGGTGCCTGAACACTGTAACTGCCAGAGAATTCCTACAAGACGTAGGACAATCAGAGGTGCGCATGCGCGTGTGGGTCTTCAAAGAAGGGCGCATCGGAATGTGCATGTGCACGGGAACATGCACAGGGGTGCGTGCATGAGAACAGGTGCATGCACAAGGTATCTTGGTGCCAGACGGCCTATTTAAAGGAGACACTGACAGTTTATTATTGCTGACTGGTCTTCAGCTGCATCCTGATTCCTGAATACCCGGGTTTGGAGCTTATCTGATGACCCTGGCTATCCTGTGACTACCCTTCCCTCTGCTGATTCTGTACCTCGTTACCTGCATGTTGATGGCTCTGGCTTCCTTACGACTATGCTTCTGCTTGCTGACTTTGTACCTTTCTGCCCCCACTGACTATCCTGCAACCACGCTACTAACTGCTGCTCCCGGTTTCCCGCTTCATCCGAGTGCCTGTTCAGCTGCCTGCACCTGCCCTCCTGCAACTCGCTGGAAGTTCTTGTGGCAATCCTGCCAGAAACCTTCTCCTGCTATACTTGGTCCAGGGGAAAAAGCAGAGTGCCTCCTTAATCTATGCTGAACCACAGTGCATAGTGACTGTTCCTGTTCGGATGGTACTCCCATCTTCTCGGATTCACACCCCCTGCTGCCAGCTCCTGGAATTACATCTACAGGCACTCGTGTTCCTCCTGTCTCTTGGCCTCCTCTGTTCCATCTTTGGAGGGACCAGGGCTGGAGAGATAAGAGAGGCCAACCTCATCAATTCAGTCTCCCATCAGGAACGTGACAGTAACCCCTCACAGTTACTCTTGTTGGGTGCAGGATTGGGCCTCGCTGTAAACAATTATTTTAAAAATTGTGATTACATGCCCCTGTTAAACGGTGCAGAAAATTTGGGCCTTGGGTGTTGGTGGTGTCCTAAACCAAAAATATTGTTGGAAGTTAGCATCCTCAAGATTAAGGAACAGGATAGGCACTTAGGCAGCATAGGCAGTCTTCCAGGGATCTCAGATCCCTAGCAAATTCAATCAGTTACATCAGCATAAGGGGCTTGATAGCTGCTGATCCAGGACTGATTCATTTTTATAAATGTGAGCCTATCAACGGAGTCTGTGGACAAGCGCACTCTTTGATCTGTTACACACCCTCTAGCAGCACTGATCGTCCGTTCAGAAAGCACGCTGGATGCAGGACAGGCCAGTAGCTTGATTGCATATTGAGCAAGTTCTGGCCAGTGGTCCATCCTCAAGACCCAGTAACCCAGTGAATGCTCTGTTGGAAAGGTCTCCAAGTCTGCTCTTGCCACTAGATATTCCTGCACCATATAATGCAGACGCTGGCATTTGTTGCTTGAACCTATCAGCCCTTGGTGCTGAGGACTGAAAACATGTTTAAGGGCATCGGTCAGCCAGCCACCTTCTCCACCGCTCTTCCTCTGACCAAACAAAGCCTCAGCAACACGTTGTCCAGTACCAGGAAATGGTAACCTCCCAGGGTCTGAAAAGCGTTACAAAAACCTTTCTTCAAAGTCTTCTGAAGATGTTCCATCCTCTGCTCCCTCTGCAAAGGCAAGCATGAGTTCTGCAACTTTACCCATTTAACGTGGATCAAGAAGGGTTGCCAGCCAGTAATAATCACTCTCCTTGATACCACGAATCCTAGGGTCCTTTCGTAGGCTTTGCAGAATTAGGGAGCCCATGCAACGTAAGTTTGCAGAGGCATGATATTCTGAGTCCTCTGGGTCACTGAGGATGACAATGTCAGGAACGACCTCCTTCCAGCCACGTACAACTCCTTTGGTTTCTGGGGACTGAAAACCATTCCTTGAGGACTGCTGCGTGTTATCCTCTACATCTATGCTGACACAATCCTCCTCCTCCTCTCTTCCTATGTGTTTGGCAGCCCCATAGGAATGCGATCTACATAAAGGGGGCCTTGAGAGGAAAGGAAGTCCTCCTCTTCTGCCCGCTGTTCTGCCTTAAGTGCCCTGTCCATGATTCCACGAAGCCTCTGAGCCTGCCCCACAGAGCTGACAGAATCTCTGCCCCAGTGTGGCTCCTGTCCCCTAGACAGACCAACTGAAACATTGCATGGCATCTTTTAGCCTGACTGCTTGTGTAGCCCCTTGAACGCTTAGGGAGCACTGTTGGTTCAGAGGACAATTCTGAAGAAGAGGCCACAGAGGAAGAAGAAGAGGGGGTGGAGCACGCAGATGTGGCAGAATCACCACCAGATTTTTGGAGGCATGATGGCGGAACTAGCTTCAATACTGAACCCTGTCCTGCATCCTTCCCAGCTGCCAGCAGAGTCACTCAGTGCACCGTGAAGGAAAGGTAACGTTCCTGACCATGCCTGCTGGACCATGAATCAGCGGTAATATGAACCTGCTGCTGAACGCCCTGTCCAACGAGGCCAAAACATTGCCTGCCACATGACGGTAGAGAGCTGGAATGGCCTTAGGTGAGAAGAAATTTCTTTTTGGAACCTGCCACTGTGGTACAACACATTCCACAAATTCATGAAAGGGGGCAGAGTCTACCAGTTGAAAAGGCAGCAGTTGTAGTGCTAGCAATTTTGCCAAGCTAGCATTTAGACGCTGAGCATGTGGATGGTGGGATAGTATTTTTTTTATGGTTCAGCAACTGGGAGTAGGGAAATTTGTCTGCTGAAATCAACCGGTGGTGTACTGCTAGCAGATTGGCTGCAAGTACTTGTGGCACCCATTGCTATACCTTCATTCCTCTCAGTGCAGGCTTTTGAGAGGACTGGAGGTATAGTAGGGGTTGAGGTCACAGATGAGGAGCAAGGAGAAATCCGCCACGCTGCTGCTGTTCTGGCCACGCTTCAGGCACAGATTGCAAATAGGAACGGTGCAATCTACTGCACATGTGTTGAAAGAAGCCCACACCAATTTACTTTTGGAAGTCAGCGGGGAGTCAGCAGCACCCTGCACCTGTGGAGCTCTGCGGTGTGATGCAATAGGGTGGCCGCCCTACATCCTACCTCATTGGAGTTGTGCCTCCTCCTCCCTTTCCTCCTCTCTTTTCTCAGGCACCCAAGTACAGTCAGTGACATCATCATTCCCTCCCTCCTTGTCACTGGAAAAAACTTGCCAGTATGCTGCAGCTGGGGGAACATGACTGCTAGTTTCTTGTCCTTCTGTGGCACCCCTTCTCTTTACTACCTTCCTCAAGCTGGGAACCAACATCAGAGCCTATAAATTGCTGCACATCTTTCATCAGTATATAACCCACACTATGGTCCAATAATTCTAGTGACTCCTCCATGCATGATGGTGGGGCTATGGAAGGAGTAACTATGGACAAGGAGCCGGTGGAATAGCCTGCTTTGGCAGCTGCGGTGGAAGGCAAACTAGTATGAGCCTGGGTGATAGAGGATGAGGACAGCTTAGTTATCCACTCCACCAAGTCTTCTGCATGTCGTGGCTCAATAACACGGCCAGCAGCAGAAAAAAGGACAATCGTGACCTGCCTGCAGAGGATGCACCATGTCCATGACCATCACTTTTCACTGTAGACGCAGAGGCTGTTTGCCCCCTTTTAGTGTCCTCTGAGCGTCTGCCTTTCCTTGGTGGCCTTTCTGGATATGATGGGGATTTTTTTTTAACACCGACTGCACTGTAATATATATACATATATATATATATATATATACACATTATCTCACAAAAGTGAGTACACCCCTCACATTTTTGTAAAAATTTTATTATATCTTTTCATGTGACAACACCGAAGAAATTACACTTTGCTACAATGTAAAGTAGTGAGCATACAGCTTGTATAACAGTGTAAATTTACTGTCCCCTCAAAATAACTCAAAACACAGCCATTAATTTTTAAACCACTGGCAACAGTGAGTATCCCCCTAAGTGAAATTGTCCAAATCGGGCCCAAAGTGTCAATATTTTGTGTGGCCACCATTATTTTCGAGTACTGCCTTAACCCTCATGGGCATGGAGTTCATCAGAGTTTCACAGGTTGCCAATGGAGTCCTCTTCCACTCCTCCATAATGACATCATGGAGCTGGTGGATATTAGAGACCTTGCACTCCTCCACCTTCCAGTTGAGGGTGCCCCGCAGATGCTCAATAGGGTTTAGGTCTGGATACATGCTGGGCCAATCCATCACCTTTACCCTCAGCTTCTTTAGCAAGGCAGTGGTCATTTTGGAGGTGTATTTGGGGTCGTTATCATGTTGGAATACTGCCCTGTGGCCCAGTCTCCGAAGGGAGGGGATCATGCTCTGCTTCAGTATGTCACAGTACATGTTGGCATTCATGGTTCCCTAAATGAACTGTAGCTCCCCATTGCCAGCAGCACTCATGCAGCCCCAAACCATGACACTCCCACGACCATGCTTGACTGTAGTCAAGACACACTTGTCTTTGTGCTCCTAGCCTGGTTGCTGTCACACACGCTTGACACCATGTGAACTACATAAGTTTATCCTGTTCTCATCAGACCACAGGACATGTGCTTAGTCTGCTTGTCTTCAGCAAACTGTTTGTGGACTTCCTTGTGCATCATCTTTAGAAGAGGCTTCCTTCTGGGACGATAGCCATGCAGACCAAGTTGATGCAGTGTGTGACGTATGATTTGAGCACTGACAGGCTGAGCCCACACCCCTTCAACCTTCGCATCAATGTTCGCGGCACTCATATGTCTATTTCCCAAAGACAGCCCCTGGATTTGACGCTGCATGCATTCAACTTCTTTGGTCAACCATGGCGAGGCCTGTTCTGAGTAGAACCTGTCCTATTAATCCGCTGTATGGTCTTGACCACCGTGCTGCAGCTCAGTTTCAGGGTCTTGGCAATCTTCTTATAGCCTAGGCAATCTTTATGTAGAGCAACAATTATTTTTCTCTGATGCTTAGAGAGTTATTTTCCATGAGGTGCCATGCTGAACCTCCATTGACCAGTATGAGAGATTGAGAGCGATAACACCAAATTTAACACACCTGCTCCCCATTCACACTTGAAACCTTGTAACACTAACGTGTCACATGACACCGGGAAGGGAAAATGGCTAATTGGGCCCAATTTGGACATTTTCTCTTAGGGGTGTACTCACTTTTGTTGCCAGCGGTTCAGACATTAATGGCTGTGTGTTGAGTTATTTTGAGGGGACAGCAAATATACACTGTTATACAAGCTGTGCACTCACTACTTTACTACTTTATATACAACAAGTGGTCTGTGTAGAGCCATCACCTGTCCCAGGGATCTGCAGCTCCTATAGGCAGGGTTAGACTCAAGCACTCCTCACTGTTCCTCTGTACCAATCCTCGTCCTCATACATCGGCTATACCAGTGCCTCCTATCGATTTTGTCACCTCACGTGACTTCTACTGGGAGATCTCAGATATACAGGTGTTTTTATATTGTTTTAAATGTGAGTGTTTTATCTACTTATTGTTTTAATAAATATTTGGTTAAATGGGATTTCACGATGTTGCCTGTTATTGTCATCCCTGCATTTAATCTGTGGAAATCGATGGAGCTGTGGTGAAATATCCATGTGAAGGAGGATAATGTACTGATGAGTTCCATGCTACACCTGGGGTGGACAAGTCTCATTTCTACAGACATCTATTGTTCAAAGGTGCTGTTTATACGCCCTTAAGCGGGCCTTGAGGCCTGATTCGTCGGGAGTCCTCAGACCCTATTGGCCGGATTCCAGGGCTCCTGATTGGCCAGAAGACCACTGGGACTCGGGGAGATAGACACAGGGATGAAGGAATGTTCCTAATCCATCCATGTTCCTGCTGGTCGGGTGAGGACCGTCCTAGGAACGGGTATAGGTATGGAACGTTGGTCATCTGATCTCCGGCACGATCCTGTCTATCTGCCAGCGTGACATGTGTCTTTTGTGAGTATAATGTAATAGGGTGTGTGGGATGAGAAATAAAGTTGTGTTTTAAACAATAATGCACAATGTGGAGTGTTTCTCCTCTCTCCCCCAATGGTGACGATCTAGGCTTTTCTAAATGGATTGCTATGATTAGCGCAGCTTATATCATGTTTTAAGTTTGCTCTTTGGTGATATGCTGTTTTTATATTTTTATTTCTCATTTCTCAAGTAGCAGCTTTCTAATTTGGTTTATTTATGTACTGATTACAGTGAATTTAGGATCTTTAGGATAGGTGTATGCATGTGTGGATTCATCTGTTAATATATATTCTACACTGCCTGCACTGTAATGTATACTAAACTAATATATATTCTACACTGCCTGCACTGTAATATATACTACACTAACATATATTCTACACCGCTTACACTGTAATATATACTACACTAATATATATTCTATACTGCCTGCACTCTGTATATATACTACACTGACTACACGCTCTATGCACCAACTAAACTGCCTGCCTAATCTCTCTCTATTTCTCCACGTTCACACACTACATACGCCGCTGTATAAGCAGCCTTATATAGTGTGGGGCATGGACTTAGCCTCCTGAGCCATGCCTTTGGCCAATCATGGCTCTTGCAGCAGAGCGTGCTGCGATTGGCCAAAGCATGCAGGTCATGTGCATGCTTTGGCCAATCAGCAGCTGTCAATGCACTGCGATCTCGCAGTGCATTATGGGGCATTCAGCGGTGCACAAATTTGCCGTGAATACCCCATAATGTTTGGATTTTGGCGAACGGCCAAACGCCCAATGTTTGCCTCAAACTTACGTTCAACTCGAACATCAGGCCTATCCGCAGTCTCTAGCACAGTCAAACTCACTATATGGGCAAAGTGTAAAAGAAAATGTGCTCTTTCTCTGCAGAAAATGATTTGTAGTAGAAGAGTTTAATTTTTTTCACTGCCAGAACTTTCTTTTATAATTGAAGGAGGAGACTTGTGGAAACATTGGGAAAACATGCAAACTAAATGCAGAAGGAATATATTCAAGGACCAAAGCACTGCAAGACATGAGTATTAACCACTTAACCACCATGCAGCTCTTCTTACTTTGCCACCTGTACAGTACAGTAAGGGTCCCTTAGTCTTCCCACTGTCAGAACACAATAGCACAACAGGGAGGAATCCACCATCCATATCAAATGTGGAACTTCCGCTATTGGATTCCACATTTGGCACCTTTGGGGGGAGAGCGGATACTGGTCTTTGACAGGTATCCTGTTCCAACTTCTGGGAGACTGTGCCCCGGCGAAGTACATCAGCAGCTCGGTCCCCCTCCTCCCTCTCTTTCTGCCGGCCAGTGAGAGAGTGCAGCGCACTTCGCACATGCGCAGTAGGGACCCCGGCCGTGAAGCCTAAAGGCTATACAGCCAGGCTCCCTTACCAGCAATGGTGGCAGCAGCACCTGACAGCTGATGGAAACATCAGCTGCGGTGACGACATCGCAGTGTCCCATTATTAAAAGTCAGTAGCTACAGTAGGTGTAGCTGCTGACTTTTAATTTTTAAAGGGGCGGACGGAACTCCACTTTAAGGTAATTCACTTGCCTGTTCATCAAATGTCATCATTGTCACAATGTCAGTTTAGGTCTAACTGAATGCCTCTGTGTTTTGTGGTAGGTACATAAATATGACGCAGTCAGATTTTGCATCAGGGCCATATTGCTTGTAATGGCACCTCTGCTGTATGGAGATGCGTGGGTAGTAATGTCTGCAGGCTCACTGAACTACAATATGACGCATGTGTTACTTGCCATAATGATCATTATTTTTAGCCATTATTTTAATTTCTCACAGGTCTTCAATGAGGAACATAATGGTTGTTATTGCAAATAAGGTTGTTGTAGTGAATTAAATTGACTCTTTGTTTCCACACAGAATACCATTTTTGGAAATAGAAGCAAATTTAGGGTTTGCTAAAAGCAGAAATCCCAATACAGGCAAGGCACAGGAATGGTGTCTCTTTATTAAAAATCATTGCATGCTTTATATGTCACACTACTAATCAGAGGGCTGAATCATACATGAATCACCATGTCTGTATTACTGTGAAAGGGTTACATTTTATAACTCTCTTTTAACTGCTTTCCTTTTCAGTATGTATTCCAAATGAATGCAATATCAAAAAACAATTCCACATCCCTCATTGTGGCAGCACTAGAAGAACAGAACAGTATACAATTATTTTTGCAGCTATAAACATATATAAGTGTTAAATTATTTTTGTGAACACACTCTCTTATAATTTAGCAAACAGCGGATTGTATGGCTTTAGTGAATCTGTTCATGAGCACCCTCCAGCAGATTTGTTCAATTCTATTAATGTTAAAATGTCAACCATGAAATTCAAATAATTGCCACTTAGTACTTTCTACAGTGCAGTACAGCCTTCTGATGTCACTCGGATATTGACATTTGTTCTGAATATGCACACAAAATCTGGAATATTCAATGACAGCAGGGCCAACAAAACAAGACAATAACATAAGCAAACATAATTAGGTTACATATGTAAACATGATTTACGTCTATAGCTTTTGTACAAAACTATGTATAAAATACAAAGTATATTAAGAGCAGAGCTCACATGTTTTATTCTCTCTGATGTAAAAGCAACAGATATATAATTTAGAGGTTACTCTTACACATGGCTTCTGCTCATATCAAAAGTATGCGCCATGTTAACAGATGAATTAATAATACATTAATTCCCATCAGGCATACCGCTTGACCTTAACCAGCGTTCTTTATGCCAGGCACATGTAACACTTATTGTATATGGTGAGCACAAGATCCTTAGCCCCAGTTCACACTGTCACACCACATCTGATTAGCACGGGAATCACACCGCATTCCTGTGAAAATCACATGAGATTCTGCTTGGTGTGAGTTGAGCCCATTCATTTTGAATAGCTCAAATTGCACCACATCCGCATGAAAAAGGTGCAGGCAGCTTTTATTTATTCACACTGAAATCGGATCACATGGGTGTTCATACATTTTGGCATTTGCGACCTGTGTTTGGGGTGCCATTAACTTTTAACACCCGCATAAAATCGCATGAATATGATTGCTATGTGGTGCCGGAAACGCACAGGGATTGCTGCGTTTCCCGCATCACATCGGAGTGAACTGTTGCTAAAACATATTCATGTGCTAAACATTTGCTTAGATGTTTAATTTGTGGTTGACAATAATTTTAGAAGAAGACAACAAGCAATGAAGCAACTTGGATGAATTCCAGATTTTTAGATATTCTTAATTAAAAAGTACCTCCACTTTTGTTGAGAAAAAAATATTCCCCTCTAGGTGATCTACGAACATTGTAAGGATTTTAACAAACTTTGTTGCAGAGTCCTACCTTTTGTTATTTTTTTATTATTCTGAAGAAATCCCTGTGTATTTGTCTGTGTATTTATCAGTCAGCTGCTGCACCTGCAGGATTCTAATGAGGAAAGTGGCATGACATGATTTCCCTCTGGGAGTATCTCACCAAAAATGCCATTTTTGTTGCAGGGGATGCACAAAATCGATTTTGTATCTTAGTGTAGAATTCTAGGAAAATCAGTAAGCCAATCACACAAACAGGAAAAGACATAACTGGGAGGTGTTCTGTATACCATCTGTGTACAGAATGCCTCTAGGTAGCCATATTGCATTGCAGTTTTTATAAGAAAAGGTCATTTTTAATGCAAGGATAATTGATGCTGGGCAGAGAGGATCACAGACAGCCTAAACCGATAGCAAACCACTATATTTTCATGGATAGTTTTCTCCATTGAGGGAAAAATCTGAATTTTTCTTCACAAGCTGTCTGTGAAAATACAGACAATTTGCAACCCTGAGCCCCAGGTTGTCATAGATGGTCAGTCTGTGACTGGACAGGTAAAGTAGAAGCAGAACACTGAATGAATGAATTGATTGACCCCTTGTGCTGCTTTTTCCTCTCCCACTCTGCTGTACAAGAGCTGCAACAGGCTTATACCAAGTGAATGTCTGGTACTTACACTGGTTGCATTTACAAAATAAATGTAATCATGTGTTAAAGTAACTTTAAAGGATTTGTTTTATTTAACAAAAATGTTTCTGAATTACCTTTGCAGGTTTTTGTTTTCAGCAAATCTGATGGTTGATCCCACCCATCGTTTGCACTCCTGTATCTTTAATGAAAACACACAGCAGCGGCGGCTGGTGCATATAGGGCGCTTGGGCGCTGCCTCCCCGCAGCTGAGAAGGAAAAAAAAAGTCAGCCCGGCCCCCCTACAGGTGGCGCCGGTACATTGACTTTTCTTCTTTTTTTTTTTCCTCGGCTCCTTGCTGTCAGCTGACAGCAAGTAGTGAGCTGATTGGTCAGCCATTAAAGTCTATCTGTGTGCGCTGAACAAGCACACACACATAGGCTGATTGGCTGCCTCCTGAGCCATCAGAGCCAATGACTCTCTGTCATTGTCTGTTGTTGGTGGGGGCGGGACTACGGTGGACGTGCTGCCTGTGTGATTACTCATGCAGGCACAGCACTCCCCGGGACTTCCGTGCAGACTGCCAGCATGCTCTCCGCTAGCGCTGTCTCTGCATTTCTCAGCCCGCTTTTCTGTATGCCGATCTCTGCAACACCGCCAGTGCCAACCTGAGCCTGCCTATTAGATGGGGTAAGTGCAAAGAAACGCTATAAAATGCACTATATTAGTGATAAAAACAATCCAGTGCTATAATGCAATCCTAGTCTGGGACAGTGTGCGTTCCACAGACAGATACTAATCCCTGCACAGAAGTTATACATTGCACAAGTCACTGGCAGAGACCTTCACTGTGGATTAAGGGAATCTCTAGCACTATACTACTTCTGATGCTATATGGATTGAGTTTCTGATACACTGAAGGTTACTCTTATGAAATGGACTGGATGAACTTATGAACCATAAATATATGATGAACTTTTGAAATGTATTTAGTTGAAAGAATTTTATAGTTTCTCTCACTTAAAGGAGAACACTCATAATACTGTACATAATAGTGTACTTGGAAGTGCAGTCGCTGTAGATCCGAGGGGGACACAGGGGCGGATCCAGGGGGGGGCAATGGGGCAATTGCTCCCCCCGAGAAAATAGTCAGCTGACCTCCTCTCTCCCGGCAAGGACCTTGCAGTGCGGGCTGAATACATCTCATCATAGGCAGACACAGGCAGCTACACAGCACGCTGTAACATAACTTTCCTCTTCACTCATTCTCTGCTCTTATCTTCCCCCTCCCCCTCCCCCCAGTGCTCTCTGTCCTGTCTGTAGCCACGAGGAATGTAGACGGAGAGCGGGGGGGGGGGGATAAGAGCAGAGAACGAGTGAAGAGGAAAGTTATGTTACAGTGTGCCGTGTAGCTGCCTGTGTCTGCCTATGATGAGATGTATTC
>BLSH010504661.1:180457-203428 GCA_018402905.1 Glandirana rugosa
CCTAAAAATCACATGTCATCACGTGGAAATTATTTATTAGGGGTAACAAAGGTGGATTGTATGGTGTGAGGGATATGTACAAAGTGGGAATTGGAGGGACCGCCATAAGGGCTCACACCGAGCCCCACCTAAAAGTCATGGTTTTCGCCATTGGGGCTCGGTGTGAGCCCGAACGTAGCGACCTAGGTCCGTCGCGATGAGTGGAACAGGGGACCTAGGTCGTTACAGGGGGCGGCACAGACGCCCGACACAGGAGGCGGGCTACGGAGACACACGGCCCGAGGAAAGGGACGCTCGCAGCGCAGCGTGCCCCTGCCTCTGGCCGCCCTTTAAGTTTTTCACTTTGTGTGTAGCGCTGCCTGGATCCAGCGATGCAAGCCCGAGTGTGGCTCGGGGTTACCGCTTTTGGTACTGAAAATCCACCCCGAGCCACACTCGGGAATACCGCCAGGGAGGTTAAGGGTGAAACATGTATAGGGAGTGTGGTATGTTAGGTGGAAACAATGGGGATTATTTATTAAAGGTGCACTACTGTACACTAAAAATCCTGAAACCTTTTCACAATAAGAACTGGGGCAATAACCTCTAGATCCATATGACCTGTAATGGGCTGCATGGGCTATGCAAACCAGTGTGGTGACAGAGGAACGTTGGAAGACCTGAAGCAGGGGCAGGGGTTATGAACAGAATTCCAGATTGCAGTCCGAGGAAACCACCTCCCATAACTAGGCATTTAAGATGATGTCTATCCAGAGGTCCACAACAGCCAACAGACATCCACCCACTATGCAAAGTGGGGACATACATTCTGCAGGTTTAGAAGATTTAGAGGCCCAGGGTTTGCAGTTAAACTGGGCACCTGGTAAGGATTTGGTTTTAGAGGGCAACATGCTTCTCTGGGGTAGATGACTATCCTCAATCACGCTTCTTCTGCTGGGGTAGATGAGTATCCTCAATGACATCCTTGATGAAAGTCCAACATGGCTGCAAAGGGATATTGACTCTCAAATGACATGCTCAGAAGACACTTTTTGCAAGCCTGTTCCACAGATCAACATTTCAGCCAAAGAGTTCTCCACATGTTCACTGAGACTTATTTTGGAAATAAGATGGTAGTGTAGGGCAGCCAGCATGTGATGGTATTTTGATCTCTTTTTATGAGTTTAATTCATTCCCCTAATGTTTGACAGACTAACATCAAAGCCATGGTAAGTTGCAATGCAGGCCTTCCAAAGAAAAATTAGTATTTTAACTTACCTGTAAATTCTCGATCCTGGAGTACAGTACAGAACACAGTTATATGCAGGCTACATTCAGGTGGTTGGACACTAGCAAAAAATATTGACAGGGCTCATATAACCCTGCCCACTCTGTAAGACTTTAGTTTTTTAGCAGTTTGTTGAATTTATCAAGGGATTCCTGAAACATTCACTATTCAAAGGCATACACAAAATGACATATTACTAGCAGCTTCAGCAAACCAAGCTTTTAGCCACAAAATCCTGCACCTGTGCACTGAGAAAAGAGACATTCCAGAGATGTGGCAAAATAAATTATCTAAAAGGGTCCACACAAAACAGTAAGGCTGAAGGCATCAGCTGCAAATGTTGTAAGAGAACAAGTGGGTTAATTTACTAAAACTGTAGAATGCAATATCCAGTGCAGCTCTGCATAAAAATCTATCAATTTCCATTTTTTTTTTGTCAAAGCTTAATTGAACGAGCTGAAGTTAGAAGCTAATTGGCTACCATGCAGAGCTGCACCAGATTTTGCACTCTCCAATTTTAGTTAATCAACCTAAAGTTCCTCAAATACAGATTTATGTTCTCTATTCATTTGTTTTTCCCAATTGGCAATGGTTTGGCAAAAAGATATTGCAGGAATTGCTGGCTGCAAGTGCAATAGACTTCTTTAAGAGGAAGTCTATGGTCACATCACCTGCTTTCTCTTTCAGAAACTGAAGGTTCTAGGGGGACTGGCTCCGAAGAATTCAGACATTGTGGCAGAGAAATCTGCTTTTGTCCAACAGGCCACATGTTGTGCACCTGAGAGTGAGATAAAATCAGAGGAAGGGAGTGGTGTCATAATAGGGTATTGCTAGGGTATGAACATGTTCTAGGTTTCCTGTAAGCCATCACCAAAGTACATGTTAATCTGCCTTTTTTTCCCAGCTCCCTTGCGCTAGTAATTTGCCATTGCCGATGTGGGGGATGTGGAAGGTATGAGGTTTTTCCTTTTGTGCGTATGGAATACAGAAACTGCAATAACCCAGGCACTGACTGCTTTCCCCGACTGTATCTCTGTAGCAGAAGGTAGCAGGAAGCTCAGCAAATGCACTGTCGATGTTTTCAGTAGATATGATTTACAAGAGTGTGTCAGCCATAAGGCATGTTGCAACTGCGTCATCATCCGGAAGATTTTTGAATGGGAAAAAGATTCCTAAATTACATTTAAGTAACATTACTTGTATTTCTGAATGCATTAGAGACATGTACAATGGAGATTAATACAACAATCCTTTCCATACTAATGTAGCTGCTTGTGTGCTAACCACTTTGGGCTGTCCATAGTCCAGAACTGGTCTAACCTGTCTTACCATAGCCACATTGCTAGAGTCATTAACCTCCCTGGCGGTATGATTATTTCAGATTTTTGGTGCTGAAAGAGGTACGATTATTTTGCATGAAAATTTGGCGTTTTATATTGTAGGCCAGTAATTCTTAGGAATAACTCACTTAAATCTGTCCAAACAACAGTCTAGTAGACATCCCAGGTATGAAAAAGTTTGAAAAATAAAATCATAAATTATTATATAATAAATAACTAAAAATAATTATCAAAAAGAATAACGTAATAGTAATAAAATGTATTCAATAATGTAATCAAACCAAAAACACAGAAATTTGCTCAGTTGCAGAATTGTCGCTGTCGTCACTTTCAGTTTCTGATGATAAATTTCCCCAAAAATCAGTATCACTCAATTCTGCAAATGATTCTTATTTACTATCGCTGTTTTCTAGCTGATTAGAAACCACTTTTGACGCAAAGGGACACTTTTTGGTTGCTATGGACATTCTCATGTTTCCAGGCAGAAAGAATGACATTTATAATATAAAAGTGCATGCAGGGCAAGGGGATGTGAAATGTTTTCATACAGTAATGTAATCTATAAGATTACAGTGTACTGTATGTATAGTGTGTGTTTCACTATTTGAATTTCCCGCCGGACTCCGTCCCCATGCGACGTGACGCTCGCAGGGAACGGAGCCAGGCACACAGAGACATCTGGCGGCGGACACAGCCCGCAGAAATGGCGGGGGACATCGCTGGATCTAGGGGACAAGGTAAGTAGCGCTGCCTGGATCCAGCAATGCAATCCCGAGTGTGGCTCGGGGTTACCGTTCTTGGTACTGAAAATTCACCCCGAGCCACACTCAGGAACACCGCCAGGAAGGTTAAGGGTCTAGGCTTCACCCATCATCTGGAAATAATTAAGAATAACCAGCGCTAGAATGGATAAAGTTGCTAGCAACAGAGGGAAAAAACACACAACCCCTTCTGATCAGCAATGTATAGTAAAGTTGCAGCGCTATTTAACAGTCCACAAATAACATAGTCCCAGATAAATGTGCTTGTCATCCTCCTTGCAGGTATGATAAAAGGTGGCCACTCACCAGAAATAAGATACAACACCCACGTAGATCATAATTAAAATGCTGGTATGACCCCTCTGAAGGTATCTATAATTCTTTGAGTAAGCAGCCTCATCATGCCCATAAAGTCAAAAACAAAAAACAAAAGAAAAGCATCATGGTGTAGTATTTAGAAGGGTTGCAGCAATCTGTAGGGTAAGGCTAGGAACACCCGTGGTGATGACAGGCCAAACAAACTTCGTGTCACACTCCTGCTTCCCCACATGCAATGCAAACTCACCAAACCATCAAGTAAAAACGCCAAAAGCTCAACTGCTGTGTTCTATCCATGGGTGTACAGACCAATCAGGCCTCATACACATGGGCGTTCTGAAAAATGAGCTGTAATGCTAGTACCGGTGGCAGGGAAAAAAAACACGTTAAAAACGCAATTTTATCAACATTTTGCATTGGCATCAATGCACGTTTTTCAGCGCTAGTGTTCAGTGACATTTCTCTGCCTCTATTCAAAATCAATGGTTCCCTATGGGAGCCCACTGATTTGAATAGAAGTCGCACCAGAAGTCAGATCATGATGATCCAACTTGCGGTGTGACTTGTGTGCAGAGGATCCTGAAGAGGAACCCCAGCAAAAATGAAAAAAAAATTGCGTAGGGTTTCCCCCCAAGAGGTACCAGACCCTTCGGTCTGGTATGGGTTTTAAGGGGAACTCCCATGCCAAAAAAACTGTGTAGGTGCCCCCCCAAATTCCATACCAGACCCTTATCAGAGCACGCACCCCAGGCCAGGAAAGGGGGTGGGGACAAGCGAGCGCCCCCCTCCTGGACCATACCAGGCTGCATGCCCTCAACATGGGGGATGGGTGTTTTAGGGTGGGGGAGCCCTGTGCCCCACCCAAAAGCACCTTGTCCCCATGTTGACGAGGACAAGGGCCTCTTCATGACAACCCTGGCCGTTGGTTGTCGAGGTCTGCAGGCGGGGGCTTATCGGAATCTGGAAGTCCCCTTTAACAAAGGGGCCCCCAGATCCCGGCCCCTCACCCTACGTGAATAAGTATGGGGTACATGGTGCCCCTACCCATTCACCTAAAAAAAAAGTATATAAAAAAAAAAACACACACTACACAGCTCTTTAAAATATTTTATTAAATCAGCTCCAGCATCTTCTCCCCTTTCCAGCTCTTCTCCCTCTCCGGCATCTTCTTTCTTCTGCTCTTTTACAGGCTCTTCTTTATTCTGAGGGGTCTTCTATCTTCTGCTTGGTCTTCTGTCTTCCGCTCTTTTGCCGCTGTCTTCTCCCTCTGTTTTTCTTCCCATGATGACACGACACGATCTCCGGCACTAATGCTGTATCCGCGCTCTGCATTGACTTATATTAGCATGGGCGGGGCCATCCGCTGACATCATCTGGAGGCCCCGCCCCCTTACGACGTCACCGCCCCATTATGCCTTGGGCGATGATGTCAAGTGCAGCATTGTTTATTGAGATTGGTGGTAAAAGCATAATAGATAGGTACACATAGTAAGTAAAAAAACACAAACGCCACCACGATCGTCAACTGCAGTAGCGTGAAGTCATGTGAGCAGCCGCGCCCAACTGGTCTCCAGCCAATGCTCATCCTCAGGGGCCTCTAGTGTATAATATGATTGACTACTATATATGTAACCACCAACAGTGTGTCAAACGACATAATTTCCGTCATAAACTGCATTTTCACGCCATTTTCCGGTGGACAAATATGTCACTTCCGGTACCGGTACCATTTTCTTATGGATTAATGCTAATAAGTAAAAATTACATCACTTTCGCCTTCGGTGCCATTTTCCCATGGACGAAAATGTTGGATATGCCCGAAAGGTTTCTCAGGGACATGGGGCCACCATAGGGATGGATCACTACCCTGCATCTTTATTGCACCCTGCATCTAACTACCCTTGCTGCAACAACATGGTCAGGGTGAGCAGCTGATCCAGTGTCAGAAGCAAACATTACTGGCCAGCAACTGTACTGTACGATTAAAAATACAAGGTTTTGAAAGAATGTTGTTTATGAAATAAAGTTTATTTTTGGGATGATGGCGCATCCTCCATAAGAATGGTCTTTTTTTTTTTTAAAATGTGACACTGCTAGATCAACAGTGGTGCCCAAAAAGACAATTGGCAGGCAAATGACCAGCCTCGGGTATTGCCTGTAGGCTCCAAGCAGCTGATCATTTTCCTTGGACTAACTAATTATGCCTTGTTTTGCACAGTGTTTCTATGTGGAAGTAGCTATCGTGTTAGGATAGCAGAGCTTTGCTTCCTCAGATCAGACCTGTTGCCCCAATGATTAGTAATCTGATGACTGGCAATGGAATGATCAATCAGTAGCAGGAGAGCTGAAAAAACACTGATCCATGGAAGAAAACAGAAGCAGGGAATGCTTGCACTGCAGGTCAGCAGAACAATGAGTGGCACAGAAGTAACATCTCAAAATCTCACTCCCATTTCATGAAAATAGTGGTCATCAGAGGGTGGGCAGTATATGCTTTGAATGAACACCAGAGATGTGGAGTTATAAGGCCACGGCATGATCATGTGGGGAAATGCACTGCTACCTCTACTTCTTGAGGAATTCAAGACAAAAAGGTAGATTTTTCAGGGTATTGCTTAGCCACAACTAACCTTTCTAAATGATCCCTATGAGAAAACAAATCATCATTTTTTGAGTATCCAATTTAGAGCCTTACCCTAGTCAATTTATTTGAGGAATGGAGTGCTTAGGAAAAACACATGGTCAGGCTTTTTAGGCTTCATGTACACTAACAGGTCCTAAACTTGAGTTTAGGAGCTCTTGGCGTTTTTTTTTTTGCCAAAGCTCCTAAATGCAACTTCATAAAAGCCTATGTGTCAATGTACACATAGGTTTTTAGCAGAGTTTAGGAACTTCTACGGTTAGGTGAGGTTGAATCTCCCTCTCCTGAATGCAGAAGAATCACGTTCAGGATAGGAAAGTTTTCGTGCCACTATTTTGCTGCGTTTCCTGTTTTCTCACGGGCGCAGTAAATGATGGGCAGGTGTACATGAAGCCGAACACTGCTTGTGACCCACCTGGGAAGATTTCCTTGAATTTCTTATACCTGTGGAACCAGAAAAAGAAATGGTGGAATGTGATTTTTATTATGTCAGGAATGCACAAACAGCTCTGAAAACATTTTCAGAAGTTCTAATCCTTACCTACTCTATTAAAATAAACTTGTGTTTTTTCTGGGTCCTCGTTAGCTGTAAACTTTCTCTGCTAGATCCAAAACAAAATACGATTCTTTGGTTGGAGTTGAGTTTTAAGAATTAAGATTCGTGCTGGTGATTAGCAATTTAGGTTTGGGTTTAGAATGGTAGAGTGTGCACTTACAAGCATGACCTAGACATGAACACTACAAAGTCAAATGTCTCAGCATTCTACCTTTGTCTGCCTTAGCATCCTGCACCTTCTGTGATCCTTCACCCAGTAATGCTATTTCCCAGTGCTGACTTACCCAAGCTTTGTTTGTTCTGTTCCGATCTTGTATCCCAGTGTTATTTCTGGTATAAAGCTGTATATGGTTCGGTCTTACATGTTTGTTATATTTTTGGCAAAAAAAGAAAAAAAAATATATATATACATACATATACACAGTATCTCACAAAAGTGAGTACACCCCTCACATTTTTGTAAATATTTTATTATATATTTTCATGTGACAACACTGAAGAAATTACACGTTGCTACAATGTAAAGTAGTGAGTGTACAGCTTGTATAACAGTGTAAATTTGCTGTCCCCTCAAAATAACTCAACACACAGCCATTAATATCTAAACCGCTGGCAACAAAAGTGAGTACATCCCTAAGTGGCCCAAAGCGTCAATATTTTTTGTGGCCACCATTATTTTCCAGCACTGCCTTAACACTCTTGGGCATGAAGTTCACCAGAGCTTCACAGGTTGCCACTGGAGTCCTCTTCCACTCCTTCATGACGACATCACAGAGCTGGTGAATGTTAGAGACCTTGCGCTCCTCCACCTTCCGTGTGAGGATACCCCACATATGTCTGGAGACATGCTTGGCCAGTCCATCACATTTACCCTCAGCTTCTTTAGCAAGGCAGTGTTCATCTTGGAGGTGTGTTTGGGGTCGTTATGTTGGAATACTGCCCTGCGGCCCAGTCACAAAGGGAGGGGATCATGCTCTGCTTCAGTATGTCACAATACATGTTGGGATTTAAGGTTCCCTCAATGAACTGTAGCTCCCTAGTGCCGGCAGCACTCATACAGCCCCAGACCATGACACTCCCACCACCATGCTTGATTGTAGGTAAGACAAGCTTGTCTTTGCACTCCTCACCTGGTTGCTGCCACACACGCTTGACACCATCTGAACCAAATAAGTTTATCTTGGTCTCATTAGACCACAGGACATGGTTCTAGCAATCCATGCCCTTAGTCTGCTTGTCTTCAACAAACTGTTTGCAGGCTTTCTTGTGAATCATCTTTAGAAGAGGCTTCCTTCTGGGACGACATCCATGCAGACCAATTTGATGCAGTGCGCGGCGTATGGTCTGAGCACTGATAGGCTGACCCCCCAACCCTTCAACATCTGCAGCAATGCTGGCAGCACTCATACGTCTATTTCCCAAAGACAACATCTGGATACGATGCTGAGCACTCAACTTCTTTGGTCGACCATGGCGAGACCTGTTCTGTGTGGAACCTGTCCTGTTAAATTGCTGTATGGTCTTGGCCATCCTGCTGCAGCTCAGTTTCAGGATCTTCTTATAGCCTAGGCCATCTTTATGTAGAAAAACAATTCATTTTTTCAGATCCTCAAAGAGTTCTTTGGCATGAGGTGCCATGTTGAACTTCCAGTGACCAGTATGAGAGAGTGAGAGCGATAACACCAAATTTAACACTATTAACCGATATTTACTTCAATCGTGACAATATATTGGGTTCCTTTACTACTAACCAGCTTGGTGTTTGCTTTCTGGTACTGAACTGTGCTCCCAATAGCATTGCAGTATCCATTTGCTTAACCTAGTGTGTCAGATGGGCCAAGGTTGCTAACAGAGTTGAGGCAGAAGAACAGAGAGCCCAATCTACCAAGCAGCTCTACGCCTTTTCTCAGAATATATCATGCTGGCTGCTCAACATGGGACCCAGGAGTTGCAGTGTCTACTTCAGTTATTCTTGGCTTCCAGGGCATCGACCATTTATGGTATTGTGTCACTATAGTTCCCTGTCATGCTGTATGTCGCCCAGGATTTTCAACTAGGCAGGTTGAGGGGCTCCAGGGTGCTTGTTTAATTTTGAAGGAACTGTTTTTTTCCCTTTTCTCTGTGGTTGGTAAAATCAATTTTGGGACCTGGAGCCTGGAGATTTTGTCGTGATCCAGGTGGGATGAAATCTCTGGTCCTGGGTTTAGGTTTTGGAAATAGCCAGCACACTGATTATGCAGGTGTGTACAGGGCTTTTTATTGCAAAGTCAGGGCCAGGGTTCTGGGCTCCCTCTTTCCAAGGAGTCCATGTGGGTGCAAGGGAGCAGCCACAAGTGTGCATGTCTTCACAGTGCAGCCTGTGATGGATCAGACAGAGGGCCCAAGCCTGAGGACCAGAGCAGCAGAGAAGCTGTGAGGAAAAGAGCTGACAGAAATACAGCATTCATACAGGTACACAGGAACGTTGTGTTACAAGGTCAGGAGGCTGAATCTGACTTGCTTTGTTTTGTGTTGTTCCTGGAAACCCCTGCATGGGAAACAGTTTGTGCTACTGGACATGTTCTTTCTCTTTAATAAAAGTGGGCATACAAACCCTTAAATGGCACAAATGGCATGGACTGCACTCATTGGTAGACACGCTACACTAAGCTAAACAACCCCCAAACATTACAGTATACAGTATATATATATATATATATATATATATATACAGTTGTGCTCATAAGTTTATACACCCTGGCAGAATTTATGATTTCTTGGCCATTTTTCAGACGATATGAATGATAACACAAAAACATTTCTTTCACTCATGGTTAGTGTTTGGCTGAAGCCATTTATTATCAATCAACTGTGTTTACTCTTTTTAAATCATAATGACAAACAGAAACTACCCAAATGACCCTGATCAAAAGTCTACATACCCTGGTGATTTTGGCCTGATAACATGCACAAGAGTTGACACAAAGAGGTTTGAATGCCTATTAAAGGTAACCATCCTCACCTGTGATCTGTTTGCTTGTAATTAGTGTGTGTGTATAAAAGATCAATGAGTTTCTGGACTCTTGACAGACCCTTGCATCTTTCTCCAGTGCTGCACTGATGTTTCTGGATTCTGAGTCATGGGGAAAGCAAAAGAATTGTCAAAGGATCTGCGGGAAAAGGTAGTTGAACTGTATAAAATAGGAAAGGGATATAAAAAGATATCCAAGGAATTGAGAATGCCAATCAGCAGTGTTCAAACTCTAACCAAGAAGTGGAAAATGAGGGGTTCTGTTGAAACCAAACCACAGTCAGGTGAAATATAGGACTCTCTGAAAACATGTGGTGTGGCTGTTTCAAGATGCACAATAATTGGGCACTTGAAAAAAGATGGGCTGCATGGTCGAGTCGCCAAAAGAAGGCCATTACTATGCAAATGCCACAAAGTATCCCGCTTACAATATGACAATTAGCACAGAGACAAGCCTCAAACCTTTTGGCACAAAGTAATTTGGAGTGATGAAACCAAAATTGAGCTCTTTGGTCACAACCATAAAAGCTGCATTTGGAAAGGAGTCAACAAGGCCTATGATGAAAGGTACACTATTCTTACTGTGAAACATGGAGGTGTATCGCTGATGTTTTGGGGATGTGTGAGCTACAAAGGCACAGGAAATTTGATCAAAATTGATGGAAATATGAATGCAGTATGTTATCAAAAAATACTGGAGGAACATTTGCATTCATCAGCCAGGAAGCTGCACATGGGTCCAACTTGGACATTACGACAGGACAATGATCCAAAACACAAGGCCAAGTCAACCTGTCATTGGCTACAGCAGAATAAAGTGAAGGTTCTGGAGTGGCCATCTCAGTCTCCTGACCTCAATATCATTGAGCCACTCTGGGGAGATCTCAAACATGCAGTTCATGCAAGACAGCCCAAGAATTTCCAGGAACTGGGGGCTTTTTGCCAAAAGGAATGGGTAACTTTACCATCTGAGAAGATAAAGAGCCTCATCCACAAATACCACAAAAGAATTCAAGCTGTCATTGATGTTAAAGGAGGGCAATACACGGTATTAAGAACTGGGGTATGTAAACTTTTGATCAGGGTCATTTGAGTAATTTCTGTTGTCATTATGATTTAAAAAGAGTAAACACAATTGATATTAAATGGCTTCAGCCAAACACTAACCATGAGTGAAAGAAACGTTTTTGTGTTATCATTATATTCTCTGAAAAATGGCCAAGAAATGATAAACTCTGCCAGGGTATGTAAACTTATGAGCACAACTGTATATACAGTATATATAGGTACATGCGTTCAAGCTGGGCCAAAGCAACTATGTATACATTTTGCATACCTGGAATTCCTCTTCAACCAAATCTAGTTATATTGTAGATTCATCTAGTCTACATTTTTGTAGCAGACAAATATTTATGTGTTAGTTGAAACATCATAGTTATATATATACTAGTTATTTACATGCCTAACTGTTCTTACCTGTACACATGCTTTCTTCATCTACGTCAAACCTATGAGTTGTATGTTCGGAGACTTGTCGAGAATGGAAGTTATCTTTCACTTCTTTATGGTCTGTTTCCAGATTGAAAAATCCATTCAGACCCTGGTATTCTGCTCGATTTTTTTCTCTAAGGACAACTTTATGAAATTCCTAAGATACAAGAAGAACTCTAGTTTTTATGAAAAAAAAAATATGCAATGTAAAAAATATAAAAATCCGTTCTCACTGCATACATTTGTTTCTGAAATCATTAAAGCTGAACGTCAGGCATAAGTAGAATTTCTCATGCAAACCCCCACTCCACGGTAAATTGTGAGAAAAGCCCAAAGTGAAATATTATATATAGTGTGAAAGCTGATGTAATGACAACCCCTCAACAGTAACATATATAAGGCTATCCTTTATTCTTATGGCACTAAATTACTCAAATAAAAACATACATGTGTATAAAGAAATATACAAATAAAAATGAACGGATGTCACTACATAAAAATTTACTAGACACCCCTCAGTGCACTTTTGGGTGGAACTCCACTTTAAAGTGTTACTAAACCCACAACAATAAAATCAAAGTATATATGCGGTAAAGCATCCTTGTTGTACTCCCTGTGGAACCTAAAATCCTCCTATTCTTACACTGACTCCAAAACATGTCCGATTAAGACAGAGTTACTAGCACATGCTCAGTTTGGTGTATATTGCTAGAGAGTTTTTCTTTTTCTTGGGAGAGTGTATGTGATCAGTACAGGGCCAATCAGCACTGTCCAGACAGAGGGTAAGGAGTCCTGCATCCGGATAGGACAGCTCAGTGCAGTATGAAAACCCTCCTACAAGATTTAAGCTGGCACTGATAGAAGTCATAGGACTGCTAAATATTGCTGATGATAAAAGGTATTTAGCAGTTTATATTTACTAAAATAATTGCATTTCCATGTTCTGTGGGAGACCAGATATAGTGAATGCAGGGTCCTAGGTTTAGTAACACTTTAATGGCTGGCTTTTGGGATGCTTGATGATATTCTTTGAATTAATTGCTCATTTATGTCAGGTTTATCTACAAGATGATATTATAATATTGTTTTATCCTATAACTGGGATATCAATGCACTTCAGGGTGTAGATTCATGCACTGAGGGCTGTCTAGTAGATTTGTATGTGCTGCATCCGTTAATTTGGTGTGGGTAGTATTTCAGTATTTTTTATTTGTATGTTTCTTTATACACACTTTTTTGTGATTTAGTGCCATAAGAATAAGGAACAGTCATATATATCTCATAAGAAGATATTCAGTAAAGAAAGGAAAGTATATATCTCCCCCTCACCTTTAGACTCCCCCTTCCCTTAGATTGCAACCTTCAGGAGCAGGGTCCTCCAATCCCTTCTTTATTGATCTGTTTTGTAATTGTATTGTTCTCCCCCCCCCTTCTACATTGTAAAGCACTGTGCAAATTGTTGGCGCTATATAAATTGTGCATACTAATAATAATATGCATCTAAAGTGTGTATTATTTCCCTGTAATCCCATGCAGAAAAGAGACTGCACTATGAGCCAGTTAAGTCTGATATAATTGCACAACATTTGCATTTTACCACTAGGAGCTAGCTAAGAACAGAGTGATTAGTGATGGATTTTCACTGTGGTCATACCCTTTTCCTGCCTAATTATACAGGATTAGGTTTATTTGCCTGGATATGCTGTTGTTGGGAGTTCCAGTGTCACAAGGTGTTTTTGAGTGGTCACATATGTAGTATGTATTGCACCTATGCATTTAGCTGTTTGCCTGGAGTTCATCTTTAATAAACATATCACATTCACCTTAAAGCGGAGTTCCACCCAAAAGTGGAACTTCTGCTTTAAGTCCACCTCCCCAGCTCCTGATGGCAAAACTGAGCTTTTGGGGAGGAGGGGGGTGGGGATACCCGATTTTTTAGGGTACTTCCGCCCCAGTCACCTTAGGCGATCGGAAGTGGAAGGTCTCCTTCCCCCTCCCTCCCGAAGTCTTCTGGGACACAGGACAGGTCCTAAAAGACTTCGGGACCAATCACAAAGCGCAGCGCTACTCGCACATGCGCAGTGTGCCCTGGCCATGAAGCCACGGCTGGGTGCCCACAGTAGCAATGCCGGCGCCGCGGAGGGGAGGGGGAGAGGAGCGAGGCTCAGTGCGGCTCCATCACTGGACCGGGAGACAGGTGAGTGTATGTTTATTAGAAGTCAGCAGCTACACTTTTTGTAGCTGATGACTTTTATTAAACATAAGGAAAGGGTGTAACGCTTTAATTACGTTTTTATACATACAAGTTTTTATATAGCATCAGCATATATACTTTTTTGACATGATATTCTTGATAACACATTCTCACAATTCCCTGCAGCACTGAACCAAATAAGAATGTAATGTTTCTCCACTCTATCCAAACCAGTGGGGCTCCTGGTGCAGAAACAGTACATAACAGAGGTCACATAGAGTTAAGCTGGATACACACTACAATGTTCTGTAGACTTTTTCCTTCAGATTTACCAAAACCATATAATATGAGATCAAACCTTAGGAGTTTCAATTTGTATGCAATCAGACAGGCCCTTGCACTACATGGTTTAGGTAAATCTAAAGGAAATCAAACAACAAAAGTTGTATAGTGTGTATGGGGTCTAAGACTTAAAACTCTTTGACAAAACACTTATATGATAGCGGCACTCGATGTCTACGTGGAATCTCCTACAAGTGAGATATAATGAACAATGAAGCACTCGGGCTCAGAGAAATTAAGGTCACTATTTTATTTGCTGCATGGGCACAGCATTACCATTCCTCCGCTCCAATAAGTATATAAGAGGATGTAAGAATCCAGCAATATTTAGAGTGAAACTATTTGAATATGAATGTAATTTGTCACACACAGACTATCTATAGTGCTGCAGCTGATATCCTTGTCACAGACTGCCATATGTACTCATGTCAATGTTTAAAGAGATGATAAAGACGGAGTTGCTAAACATAAAAAGCCCCAGCCATTCAAAATATGAAAACATGTCTATTTTAAGTGAGTTATATCACATTTACAAAGTAATAAAACTAGGCACAGAATGTACTGCTTTGAAATTTCAGAGCCAACAAATCTAAACCTTACATGCATGCATGCATATAATGTATTTAGAATTGTGCATGTAAAGAGCTTATCAAGCTGACAATGATCAACATAACTTATCAAGGGGAAGTGTTTTCCTGCATAGCTGACTTTTAAGTTGGCCGTAAATGAATCAAAATTTGGCTGGTTCACAGGGACTGACAATCTACTGATTGATTTTTGTGAAACCGACCTGTTGGATTTCTACCGCTCAATCAGCACAGCTGGCTATAGCCATCAGCGCTGATCAGTGTATTCTAGTGGTGAGGAATTCTCCCATCAGAATACAAAGGCACAACTGGGAGGATTCCACTATTCACATCAAATGTGTGGATGGGGGATTTGGGTAATTTTCTCTTTTCATTCAACCTGCTGGTGGAACAAAAAAAAAAGAATCATCTATGGCAGCGGTAGGCAATCTTAACCACTTCAGCCCCGGAAGGATTTACCCCCTTAATGACCAGGCCATTTTTTGCACTGTGTTACTTTAAAGTGGTTGTCAACTTGTGCCGTTCCTCCACTGCGACCGTGCCGTGACTGGCAGCTCCCGCACGCATGCCGGTCACAGTGCCGGAAGGAAGAGGGGCCAAAGATCGACATCGCTGGATGCCGCAGGCTTTGTTTGCAGGTAAATGGCACATAATGGGTTACTATGCGATGCATAGTAGCCCATTATGTTCCTACTTTACAGGGGGACATAGAGGAAGTAAACCCTATCTGTGTTTACTTCCTCTTTAACCAACAATTGTGTGGGAATGCGACGCTGTATCCACAAATAGAGCTTTCTTTTGGTGGTATTTGATCTGGGGTATTTGAGGGGGCGTGGCCAGCGGACTCCGAGATGGCCGCTTAGAATCGGAGCTCCGCCGCACAGCCAGGAGAACTCGACCACAAAGGGACCTCCATGCATTGCCCACCGGCTCTTTTAGGGTGAAACGACTCCCAACACCCCTGGCTTCGGAAATGGGCAGAAGACGGAAGGAACCGGCATCCCAGCCGAGCAGGCTGAAAAGCTTCTTTCCCCCTCAGAACAGGCAGCTTACTCAAGATGGCGCTCGGCCCGGAGTCCACGATGCTGCACAGAACAAGCGGTGCGGGAATAATGTCGGAGGCACAACAACGAAGGCTAGCATTAGCCGCTCCGCTCCCGAACAGCAATCGTTCTTCTGCTGCCTCTACTCCAACCACCCGGAGCCCGGCGAAAACGAAGCAACGAACGATCTCTCCGGAGGAACGAACCGAGGCCTACCAAATGGAGGTGAGTGCGGCTAGGCCACAACAAGGGGAAACACGCAGCTCATCTCCAGATCCCTTCACTAGCTACCTCACCTCAGGACAGCCTGTGTCAGATGTCCTCCTGAAAGACATGCTGACCTCTCTTAAGTCCTCCATCCAAAGAGACATCTTATCCTCCCTCCACAAGTGTCAGGCCGACATCAATGATCTGGGAGATAGAGTGGACTATGTGGAATCATATATGGGAGACCAGCCGGTGGCCCATAACACATTAGTGGACGCATATAATGCCCAATCTGACGACATTGCCTGAATCAAATTTGCAGATTTAGAAGACAGGGCCAGGAGGAACAACCTGAAGCTAAGGAGGGTCCCAGAGGCGGTACAACCCTCCCAACTCCTCCAACATGCATGAGACCTCTTTTCGGCCCTGGTTCCCTCCCTGACCCCTCTGGAGATTACCATTGACAGGATCCACAGGGTCCCCAAACCCTCCTTTATACCTGATGAGGCTCCCAGGGATGTGGTTCTCAGACTACATTTTTTATAAAGCTAAAGAGCTAATTCTTGCCGCCTCCCGCAAACCAGGCAACCACCCACCCCAATTTGCCCAGATACTTATACTACCAGACCTCTCCAGACACACTCTGCAACAGAGGCGCAACCTTGCCACAATAACCAAGGCCCTACGCAACCATCACATCATACATAAGTGGAAACACCCAGCACATCTGGTTATCTCCCACAATGGTACAACCAACACAATAACCACGCTAGAAGAGGGGCTTGCACTTCTTCGGCAGTGGGGTATACTTCCAGATACCCCCCTACTAACCCACCACAACCTGCCTCTGTCTCCACTTCCCAGGATTGGCAACTGGTAACCCGTAAGAAAACACTCAAGAACACCAAGGCCTCCCTCAAAGGTCCTGCTGACACTCAGCATAATATGCCAACTTCTCCTGGCAACGGATAATCATGGTCAAGATTATCCCTCCCCTCCATGAATATCGCACAATGCAATGCGACCACCTTGCCCTTCAATGCTCTAGTTTGAGCTCAGTTGTTTTGTTTATTCGTTATGCTGTTCTCCTTTACATTTTCCCTTCCTTCCCTCTTGGTACATCATCTTCATCTACTGGACTCGAACGCTCCCTCCAGGTCCTGCTCATCTCTCTCAAGCCGGAGGAACACTTCCTGCAAATCCCCCATGAAGCCTGCGCAGACCTTCCGACAGCTACCCCCGAAGTAAGTGCTTCCTCACTTCTGATCTACATACCATACACCAAACATGCCACTTAAGTGCGTCTCTCTTAATGGCAAGGGACTAAATCACCCAGCAAAATGACATTCTATGTGGAAACAGGCCCTAGCACTCCAAGCGGATATTCTCTGCATCCAGGAGACTCACTTTCAGACTGACCACTCTCCCAAGCTCTCCAACAGAAACTACCCACAAATCTTTCTTTCCTGTGCTCACCAAAAAAAGAGAGGAGTAATGATCGCCATCTGCGATTCTGTTACATTCCAGCTCAAAGACATTGATCCAGATGGGCGCTTCATCATTCTGGTGTGCGATATAAACTTGCACCCCTATACCTTGGCTACAATTTATAGCCCGAACCGAAAACAACTCCCCTTTTTAAAGTGGGTACTAAAAAAACACACCCCGCTGAAGTACGGCAACCTTCTCATTTGTGGGGACTTCAATGCTACATCTGAACCCCACTTGGACACAACCTCTACAGCCCTAGCTCATAAACCCCAAATATCCTCCCTGCTCCGCAACGAACAGTTATACGATGTCTGGACATGCCAACACTCGAACGAAAGGGACTACTCCTATTTCTCTCCCAGACACCACACTTATTCGAGGATTGATATGTTCCTTACAGACCAGTGGCTACTCCAGAGAATTCTGAATTCTACAATACACGATATACTGTGGTCGGACCACGCAGCAGTGTCTCTAACTATAGCAGAGGGAGGCCCCCCTCTCGCGACTCCCATCTGGTGCTGCAACACATCTCTCCTCCAAAACCCCCAAACGTCACAAATTATAGCCCAACAGCTGTCCTCCTTCTTTGACTCCAATTTAGGATCAGTGGCTGACCCATTCACACTATGGCAAGCTCATAAAGCTGTCATCAGAGGGGTCCTAATTCAACAGGGTGCTAGGGTTAAGAGAAGTCATAACTCTCGACTCAAACAGCTAACAGCAGACTTTCATAACCTAGAACAAATTAACAAAAAAACAGGCTAACCCTAAGACCACTGAGAACATTAGAGAGCTTCGGGAAGAACTGAGAAATCTTCTCTTCCACCAATATGAGGGCCACCTTAGACGTCTAAAACTGTCCTTTTATTCATCGGCTAATAGAGCTGGAAAAATTCTTGCACGCAGAGTTAAATCTGCCCGCTCCAAAACAAAAATCTCCCACCTGATACACCCTACTTCAAAACAAAAAAATTGAAACCCCCAAGAAATAGCAGATCAATTTTCAGATTTCTATAGTTCCCTACATAACCTCAAGGGTGATAAAGACACTCCGCAACCCACCGCCTCTGCCATCCTCTCCTTCCTGGAAAATATTGATCTACCTACTCTCTCCAGACACTAACTAGACATCTTGAATGCCCCCTATTAGAGTTGAGCGAACTTCTGGAAGTCCGTGTTCTGTTGGTTCGACCGAACTTCGGGACAAAGTACGGGTTCGGGTCCGGACAGAACCCGAACTTTGTCCCGGACCCCGAACCCCATTGAAATCAATGGGGACCCGAACCTTTAGGCACAAAAATGGCTGTAAAAAAGTCCTGGAAACTCCTAGAGGTCTGCAAAAGGAAGGAAATGGGGGGTAAGGGTGGGACAAGTGCCCTACAAAGAAATGGGGACAGGGAAATAACTAAAAGCATTTTTAAAAAAAAAATTTCATAAAAAAACAAAAATGGAGGTGGATGTGGACCATCTTCAAACTGTGTCTGAAAAGTATTAATTAACGGTAGAAGCCATATCACTGTTCTAAAATCATCTTCAAACTGTGTCAAAAAAGTATAAATAAGGCGGGAGAACCCATATCACTGTTCTGCAAACATCTGGAAACTGTGTGTAACACTTTAACTAAAACCGGGAGAAACCATACTACTGTTCTGCAAACATCTGGAAACTGTGTGTAACACTTTAACTAAAACCAGGACGAACTGAACTACTGTTCTGAAAACATCTGTAAACTGTGTGTAACACTTTAACTAAAACCGGGCGAACCCATATCACTGTTCTGCAAACATCTGGAAACTGTGTGTGACACTTTAACTAAAACCGGGACAGACTGAACTACTGTTCTGCAAACATCTGGAAACTGTGTGTAACACTTTAACTAAAACCGGGCGAACCCATATCACTGTTCTGCAAACATCTGGAAACTGTGTGTAACACTTCAACTAAAACCGGGCGAACCCATAACACTGTTCTGCAAACATCTGGAAACTGTGTGTGACACTTTAACTAAAACCGGGACAAACTGTTCTGCAAACATCTGGAAACTGTGTGTAACACTTTAAATAAAACCGGGCGAACCCATATCACTGTTCTGCAAACATCTAGAAACTGTGTGTAACACTTTAACTAAAACCGGGACAAACTGAACTACTGTTCTGCAAACATCTGGAAACTGTGTGTAACACTTTAACTAAAACCGGGACAAACTGTTCTGCAAACATCTGGAAACTGTGTGTGTAACTATAGCAGAGAGAACAGGGATATGGTTTCGCTCTGCTATAGTTTCACATAGAGTTTTAGATGATTTTAGAACAGTGATATATATCACGGACGTTTTTTGACGCCGGCGTTTTCTGGCATTTTTTGCAGCTCTCCATGTTAGTCAATGGCCCCATAAAAACGTTGGCGTTTTTGAGCTGTAGATGGCGTTGGCGTTAGTGAGCTGAAAGTAGAACCCACGGCCATCGCGTTCTGAGGCTGTAACATTTTGGCATTTTTTGACGCCGACGCCGCAAAACGGCAACAAACGGCAACAAACGCCAACTAATATTGTACCGGCGTTTCCGGCGTTTTTTGACGCCAACGTTTTTAGGTTGAAAAATAGCAGAGGGATGATTTTTTTAAAAAAACACCTACGCTCACTAACGCCGAAAAACGCTGATTTTTTTCCTTGACGTCGGGCCCGACGTTTTGTTTATTTTTAAAGATACGCCCGTGTGTATGAGGCCTTAAAGTGTTACACACAATTTCCAGATGTTTTCAGAACAGTGATATGGGTTCTCCCGGCTTATTTATACTTTTTTGACACAGTTTGAAGATGATTTTAGAACAGTGATATGGCTTCTACCGTTAATTAATACTTTTCAGACACAGTTTGAAGATGGTCCACATCCACCTCCATTTTTGATTTTTTTATGAAATTATTTTTTAAAAAATGCTTTTAGTTATTTCCCTGTCCCCATTTCTTTGTGGGGCACTTGTCCCACCCTTCCCCCCATTTTCCTTCCTTTTGCAGACCTCTAGGACTTTCCTGGACTTTTTTACAGCAATTTTCAGAACTTTAAGTAAAATTACCAGAACCCCGGACCCGAACCCGGACTTTTTTTGAAAAGTCCGGATTCGGGTCCGGGTCCCGGACACCCCAAAGTTCAGTACGGACCCGAACTTTACAGTCCAGATTTGCTCAACACTACCCCCTATAGCATCCAAGAGATAAATAGAGTTGTGGCTTCTCTCCCTACCGGTAAATCCCCTGGTCTGGATGGACTGACCAACGATTATTATAAAACCTTCAGCGAAATCTTATCCCCTTATCTCCTCCAAACCTTTAACCAGGCAACCTCAGTGTCTGAATTTCCTGAGGAGATGCTTAAGGCCTATGTTGTTACCATTCCTAAACCAGGTAAAGACCCTATGACCCCGTCAAATTTTAGGCCCATCTCCCTCCTCAACACGGATATAAAAATCTTCGCCAAGCTTCTAGCATACAGACTAGCTAGATTCCTTCCCGTTATGCTAAGCAGAGACCAGATGGGATTTGTGAGGGGTAGGCAACCCTCAGACGCAACCAGGCGCGTCCTCAATGTTATTCATCGACTTAGCTCTGATCGAACGCCTTCTCTCCTCTTATTCATAGATGCTGAGAAGGCATTCGACAGAGTCCATTGGCAATACATGTTACAAGTGCTCATGAAATTTGGGCTACAGGGCCCTATCCTACAAGCAGTCTTGGCTCTATACTCCAAACCTTGCGCCCAAGTGTTTGCCTCAGGCTTCCTCTGAAAACATTTCCCAATATCCAACGGTACTCATCAGGGATGTCCTCTCTCACCCACTATCTTTGACCTTCTTATTGAGCCACTAGCAGAAAAAATTTGATCAGACCCCCTCGTTACTGGACTCACAACTGGCCCCACAAAACATTCCATAAACTTATTTGCGGATGATATTATTTTATTCCTCACAAACCCCCATTCCTCTCTCCCACGAGTACACCAAATACTCCTAGACTTCTCCCACATGTTCTATTATAAGGTAAATTTTGACAAATCCCTTATTTTAGAACTACACATACTGCCCCACCTGAAACTTAAACTACAGACCGAGCTTCCCTACAAATGGACCAACTCTTCCATCCCATACCTGGGCATTACCTTAGCACCTTCGCTCCCATCCCTAATTGACATCAACTTAAAAGCCCTCATAGAAAAACTAAAGCCTCAGCTCCAGCACTTACATAACTGCGATCTTTCCTGGACTGGGAGATCTGCAATCCTAAAAATTGTAATCCTCCCCCAAATCCTATATACATTTAGGACACTCCCCGCCTCTATCCCTGACCGTTACCTACCAACAATATCCTCCTTACTTTCCTCCCTCGTCTGGCATAAGAAGAAACCGCGCTGCCCAATGCGGGCAATGCTCAAACATAAAAAAGCTGGAGGTATGGGCAGTATTCAAATTAAAGACTACTACTGGGCAACTAAACTAACCCAACTCAAACAATGGTTCAGGAAAGAGGACCCTCCTATCTGGGTAGATATAGAAAGAGCTCTTTCCCCAACACATGACCTGGTATCTCTCCTAACTAGAGATGCCTGGCTACCTTGGAACTTGTCTAAACTCCCCTATACCATAGCAGACTCCATCAAAGCATGGAGGCACCTGATTAAATCCCAACGAGAACCCAGCCAAATACTAATTCCTCCCATGGGTATGCAAGTGCTCAAATCTGCCATTCCCTATCTACACACACACCACTTTGAAACCAAGGGCCTCGACAATATACAGAAATTTTTCATTGGCCCCTCGGTCAAGAAGTGGGATGCCCTACAGGAGGAGTATGATATCCACCCTAGCGCCAGGTTCGACTTCATGCTCATCCAGCACTTCCTCTCAAAACATCCTATCCCTCCCCTTCAAGTTCCCCAGAAAGCATTCTTTAACTCACCAAACTCCAGCCAATCTGGTACATCCCTCTTCTACAACCTATTTCAGGACAAACTCTCCTTCACAAAAGAAGCCCACATAATGAAGTGGGAAAAGGACCTAAACAAAACATACTCACCATGGGACTGGCAGGGGGCCATCCTCTCTATCCAAAAATTCTCCCATTGCACGGCCCGCTAATGTTAAAAATATCCATGCGCTGGTACTATACGCCAGCCAGACTCTCTGCCTTTGCCCCCGATAACTCCCCTTTGCGCTGGCGCAATTGTGGCAAAGTAGGTAACCTTATACACATCTTTTGGGACTGCCCCACCCTGAGCAATTTCTGGATGGGAGTCTTTAGGGTCATCTCTAATGTCACCTCGCAAATTATCCCCACTGAAGCTGGTCTAGCCATCCTAAATCTTGGCATAGAATCTATCCCCATACACTCCAGGCCTACGGTGACTCATATACTGTTGGCAGCTAGAACTGCTATAGTCAGACTATGGAGATCACCAGATACTCCTCTAATTGCTGAAGTGATACGCTTAACAAAGCAGAACTACGTGTTCGAACCAATGCTCGCAGTTAATGCCCTGAAAAGATCACAATTTGACACCCGCTGGGCCTCTTGGTCCACCCTTTACCCCACAGATTAGCCGATCTGATTCCGTCTATACTGTTATACTGTTTACTGTATCTCTGAACATGTGAATAACCCTGCTTATGTATTTCTCATAACCTCACCTCTCCACATCAATGTATTATGTATGATGTACCCCCCCCCCCCC
>BLSH010504661.1:218475-229504 GCA_018402905.1 Glandirana rugosa
CGGTTAAACCTCTGGGTCTTCAACTTACCCCGTCTGGATGAGAACGTGGTACAACGACTTTACGACGGAGGACGATTCTGTAACAGATAGCTGACCACCACGACAAACAACACCGCCCGACGACTGTTTCGAAACGGTGTAAAGCCGGTACGATTGGGACGGAAGACTCCACGACCGCCACGGTGTCGACGCAACCACCGGAGGAGGAGGAGGAGACGGAAGCGGAACACGGGGGCCACAGTAAACCCTTACGGGAGTCGTCGCGGAGATGGTCACACGCGAACATCAGCGCGTAGAAGGAGAGTGCGAGGTCACTCTCTTAATTCCTGCCGTGTAACGACAATGTGCCGTCCTTAATTCTCTCACTGGAGCGTGAGAGGAAGATGCGCGACTACAAGCGCACACTGGTAGAGGCGCTGCTGAGGGCATTCCCAAATGACACCGGGGGCACAAGGCGAAGGCAGAGGAGGAGGAGGAGGCCACCAACGCAGCTGTGGCACCGCCAGCACCTCAGAAGGCAGGGTTAGCATGGCCGAAATGTGGCAAAGCTTTGTCAGCAGCCCGCCACAACAAACAGCACCACCAGTCGATAGACAATGTCTTAGCAGGAGGCAGCATTTCAGCAACATGGTGCAAGAGTAGGTCTGCCCCATTCAACTTCTGGGTCTCCAAATTGGCCACATGGCCTGAGCTTGCCGTTTATGCCTTGGAGGTGCTGGCCTGCCCTGCAGCCAGTGTATTGTCGGAACGTGTGTTTAGCACGGCAGGGGGCATTATCATAGACAAGCGCAGCCATTTGTCCACAGCCAACGTGGACAAGCTAACCTTTATTAAAATGAATCAGGCATGGATCCCACAAGACTTGTCTGTACCTTGTGCAGAATAAACATTCAGACCGAACTCACATAGCCATTCATATACTTGTTTTTTTGAATAGGCCTCAATATTTTGGGGGCTACCCCAATTATAAACAAAAAAAAAAATACCATGTTGGCTACCTCCTTCTCCTCCTTGACCACCGCCACTTCCACCTACACTGCCATGGTCACGGCCTAGTCAACCTCTAGGTTCCTACTCCACATCCACCCCCCCTTCCCATTTTTTTATTTGATTTTAATTTATTTTCCCTATCCCCATTTTTTTGTAGGGCACTTGCCCTACTCTTACCCCCATTTTCCTTCCTTTTGCAGCCCTCTAGCACTTGCCAGGACATTGTTACTGCCATTTTTGTGCCTAAAAGTTTGGGTCCCCATTGACTTCAATGGGGTTCGGTGTCCGGGATAACGTTCGGGCAATGTTCGGTGCCGAACCTGGACTTTTTCCCAAAGTTCGTACGGACCCTCCGAACCCGAACGTCCAGGTGTTCGCTCAACTCTATCTGTGATATATAGTTGAAATTCCCTTTTCTTCTTAAGAAAACAAAACACCCTCTTTGGCACTTTATAGGCACTTTATAGGCACTTTTTTTGCACATTTTTTTTTTTTGCACCTGCTGTGCACTTTATAATTAGCGGCAATGTGATAACAATATGTTTTATTTCAGTTGAATTGCACATCTATGGTTTGCACATATATTTATGGACTGTATTTAATTCATCTGATACTGATTTTCTTTGATTGATTTCTATACCATTTAGATTGCTTTGTTTATACTATTAGATTGGATGCCATATCCTATGTATATTTATTTCAGTTCATTCACACATTAGGAGGTTTGCACATCAATTTATGCACATGTCACTTTGGAGGACATGAAAATTATTATTTATTCCTATTATTTTTAATATTTCATAATTATAGCACTCATACCCACCATCACATCTATAAAATTTCCTATCTTACATATTTTTTCCCCTTGAAAGGTAATTAGTCTGGCATAGCACTTATATTGCATTATTTACCAGCATCCTGGAAATTGTATGTTATTAAAATTGAGCAGCGCCATACTCACCCTAATTTGGTTGTGTTATTAACGCCGTGTTTTTGAGCTGTTTTTACAGCTTTAGAACGCCACACCATGTTATTCGTTATGATGGGAATTGTAGTTCCTGAACAACTGGAGGGCCATAGTTTAGAGACGCCTGCTTAGGACACTAGAAAAAATGGAGGAATCACAAAGTGGAGTAGGGTTATATGTGGATGCCCAGGGCGCATACCCTCATTAGCTTTGCCAGTGTCCAATCACCTAAAGGTACAAGCCTATAACCCAGGGTCTATAAATATCAAGCCTGTTTCCTGTACTATACAGTTAAGATAATGTATTTTATGTAATTTGTAATAAAAATTTGATTTTATTATTAAGTTGTGCATTGGACCTTTGAAGTCTGACTTTCTTTTTTTTCATTTGTTAGTATTTATTTGGTCCTAAACTAAAACCTTTAATTTCATGTATAACTGATGCATGAAAATACTATCTTGCCTCAGAAGTTATACATTTAAAGCAAAGAGCATCCATTTACTGTTCCACGTGCTTCTTTCTTCATACAAATGGTGTAATGTACACTATATTACCAAAAGTATTGGAACACCTACCTTCACACATGTGAACTTTAATGGCATCCCAGTCTTAGTCCATAGGGTTCAATATTGAGTTGGCCCACCCTTTGCAACTTACCAGCTTTAACTCTTCTGGGAAGGCTGTCCACAAGGTTTAGGAGTGTGTCTATTGTAATGTTTGACCATTCTTCCAGAAGCGCATTTGTGAGGTCAGGCACGGATATTGGATGAGAAGGTCTGGCTCGCATTCTCCGCTCCAATTCATTCCAAAGGTGTTCTATCGGGTTGAGGTCAGGACTCTGTGCAGGCCAGTCAAGTTCCTCCACCCCAAACTCACTCATCCATGTCTTTATGGACCTTGTTTGTGCACTGGTGCGCAAGTATGTTGGAAAAGGAAGGGGTCATCCCCAAATTGTTCCCACAAAGGGAGCATGAAGTTGTCCAAAATATCTTGGTATGATGACACCTTAAGAGATCCCTTCACTGGAACTAAGGGGTCAAGCTCATCCCCTGAAAAACACTCCCACACCATAATCCCCCCTCCAGCAAATGATTTGGACCAGTGCACAAAGCAAGGTCCATAAAGACATGGATGAGTGTGTTTGGAGTGGAGGAAATTGACTGGCCTGCACAGAGTCCTGACCTCAACCTGATAGAACACCTTTGGGATGAATTAGAGCAGAAACTGCGAGTCAGGCCTTCTTGTCAACATCAGTGCCTGACCTCACAAATGCGCTTCTGGAAGAATGGTCAAACAATCCCATAGACACACTCTTAAACCTTGCGGACAGCCTTCCCAGGAGGGTTGAAGCTGTTATAGCTGCATAGAGTGGGCCAACTCAATATTGAAGCCTACGGACTAAGACTCAGATGACATTACAATTCATGTGCGTGTAAAGTCTGAATACTTTTGGTAATATAGTGTATCTGTGGAACAAGTAACATTTGAGATTTCAATTCTGCATTAACAGCAGATATACCGTATGAGTCAGATGGTATGCACATCTTTCAAACCTCTCCACAGACAGTAACTACTTTATGGGAAAAACCCTGAATTCTAGCAGACATACTATAAACAGAACTGCTGATAACAGGTACCTGATTTTCAGCAGCGATTCAGGATGTTTTTAAAACACAGCTATTTCCTGGCCTATAAGACAGTGGGTATTGGTATGGGTGCCAGTGACCATGAGAAGGGTTTATGTCCTAAAGCAATGGCTTCAGGTATGGGTGAAAACCACCGTAATTGAGAGGCTAATAGCAATAGGGAGACAGGTAAGGTGCTGTTGTGCCAGATTGATGGGAGGAAAGTGCAAAAATCCCCCTGGAAACCACACAGTAAGTAAGCACAACATACTATTTAAACCGCTTCAACATTCTTGGTTAACAACTGAAGTTTTTTTGCATCAAGGAACCTCTGCAACATGTGGTTCCTAAAACTGAATGATTGAAAGCACTATGACTATTTTTAATCCTTAGCATTAGTAAATAGATATGAAAGTATATCATATTTACTGGTTTTAAACTTTTTTTCTTTTTTTACAAGTAAAACTTTTTTTCCCATCTTGTCAGGGTTTTCCTGGTTTCCTGGCCTAGGCAAATTATGTTATACATTCCATGAGTCTTCAGAAGGGGAGGAGGGGTTTTCTCAGATAAGTACATGGCTTCAGGGTATGCAGAAGCTTTAACAGATATCCCTGGGTTTGGAGAGGGTCAAACCATTATTACACATCTTTCTAATGTTCTGCAGTGTACAACAAGATGGCTGTAGATGTACAGTGATATCCTGCAAACAAAATGGACACTATTTTGCCTCTTACACTATACTCTCAATGGGCGGACACATTGCTCATTTTTATACAGCACCACTGGATTCCCAAGACAAAAAGAGAACAATTTCACTGACTATCAAATGGCCACAACAAAAAGGCATTCTGCTACTACCTCTGTTTTTGCCAAACATGTATGGAGAGGCCATTTAATTGGGTTGTATCCGATAGGATGATGTTGAATGGCAGCAATAAACTGATAACAGATAAGATAAAGGCTGAGTTCAGAAGCATCAATGGAAGGAGTCTGTGTGGGAACATGGTAGCTCACCTTTACATCAGTGCACAGGGGATTGACTTTTTTTACCTGTGGAAATAGCTATGCTAGTATGGAGTTCTTTATGAATATAATTTTGCACAATGGGTTCATATTTTTCCTTTAATATCTGCAGAATATTTCCATTTTCGAGAAGTGGTAAGATTGTCCTATTGTTTGTTCATTACGTGTCATTTCAGCATGACTCCCCAGAGCCTCAGTTATTGTTGTTTATGGACATTGCCTATTTATTTAGGACAAGAATATGGCTCCTTTGAGTAACATACTATGTAAGCTTGAGAGGAGTTATGCATTGTGCTCCCAGGAGTTTTTAAACATAAGTAGAATTTTGAAGAGTACAACATTTCAATTACATTTCAATTACTCCTATGTGAGCAAATCTTTTATCTTGTTCTGAGAGGTAATGTAAGGAACATTAAAACCTACATAAATCATGCCTGGTTTATTATATTGCCTATCTTATACCAAGCACTGGCTTTGGTCAGGTGCATAGACTTTGTTATAGTTATCACCACAAACTGAAGGGGCTTTTAAAACTGTTGCCAGAAACATACCCGATAAGTAAAAATCTTTATTTTCCTCCCATGTATCCTCATTATGCTTAGTCATATGCAGTTATACAGTGATTGTATTCACATTATTTTTTACTGATTTCCCTATTTTGACATTTCTGGTAGAAAAGTAACTGTCCGAATGAGCAATTTTAGCCACCAAAAGGCTCAATTTACTAAAGCATAACACCTGGTAGTTTCAGTACTGTGTTTTTCCCTCATTTGAACAATGAAGCCCAGGTTCACATTGACAGCGGGATTGAAATTGTCCGAGTTCACTCGGACAATTTCATTCCCGCATGTGAGTCCGACTTTGGGGTCCCTTTCAGAGACATCTGTGTGGGTTGCTGCACAGATGTCTATACAAGAAAGAACTCCTAAGTTGCCAAAAGTAGTACAGAAACTACTTTTGGGAATCGCGCCAATTCGGATAGTACCATTGCCAGCAATTGCTGCCCATTTGGCATGCAATCTGACATGTGAAATTGCACGTCAAATCACTGCAATGTAAACCTAGGTTATTTTTTGCAAATCATGAATCAGCTACATTTACTGAACTCAGTATTATATAATGCCTGACAAACAAACCTAAACTGTATTGAAAGCTTGTATTTTTTTAAAAAAAAACTTGTGTTAGCCAATAAAGATCTTCACATAGGACTTATTCCCGCGTGTGTTTATACAGCATGTGTTCAGCATTTTTACAGCCTTTTAACTGACCTACAATGCCTGCCATGAATATTAGAATGAGCATGACAAAGTACTGTTCACACAGGAGCAGTAGCATTGTTTTGTGTTAAACATTAGGCAGCACGCTGCTTTCATATGGCATCAACGATTGTCAGCCGCCTCCACTGATTTCAATGACAATGCTTTATAACCGCACCATAGCAGCACCAATGTCATTTATGGCATGTCAGTGCAGCATTTATAAAGTGTTAACTAGGCACTTGGGGACAGTGTTGCCAACCTCCAGCAGAGTTTTTTACTGGCAAAACATGAAAAAATTACTGGTGGAGCACATTTTTTACTGGCAACTTGAAAAATAATAGAAAATGAAGACAATTGATATTTAAACACAACACGGAAACACTGACAATACCCATATCAAGTAATTTGCCTGATTTACATTTAAAAAGTCAGCACAACATGATAAATTATCAGACCCTGAAATTTATAAACAGTTGTGAAAATCACTGATTTTTACAAACTGTCAGTAAATTTACTGGCGATTGGCAACCCTGCTTGGGGAGAGGCAGTGGAGGTTCCTGTATCCCAGAATGCACTGGGAAATAACAGAAAACTAGGACAGAGCTGCTCCAGTCACTTCCTGGTTGTACAGAGCAGCGTTGTGATATCACCATTTGCTTCTGTGTGCGGCAAAAGCTGCAACCCAGACAGCTATACTGACAGTGCTAGGTAGGAGCAAAGGCATTAAGCATTATATATATATATATATCAGTAAAGTTGAGCTGGATCAAGCCAAGTGTCAAAGAGATCAAAGTATAAAAATCCATCTTACAGAGAATTAAAAAAAAATGTCTGCTATCGCACCACAACCTAACCATGCCTTAAGGTAGATCATTTCCTCTACATCACTTCCCCTTTAAGCACTTTCCACTAGAAAAGCAACACTTTAATGGACATTTATCAAGCATTCTTGAAGCTTTTTCAATGCTTCATAAATGCAACGAAAACACATCATAAACACATCATACATGCTATAGGACCATTAACTACTTCTGTACCGCCCACTGCACATATTCTGCGACAAGGTGGCCCAGCTGTGCGAAACAATGTGCCTGTACGTTGTTTGCGACCTCCAGGTCTGTGGCGAGTGCACGTGCGGCTGGCAACCCGCTCCCGCTGTGATTGGACACAGTGGGAACCAATCATCGGGTCCGGTGGCCGCAATGGCCGCTGGCCATGCGTGATCATTCAGAGGGAAGACAGAACGGTGGTCTGCATATGTAAACAAGGCAGACCGTCATTCTGTCAGAGAGGGAGAGAAAGATCTTGTGTTCCTGCTAATCAGGAACACAGACATCTCTCTTCCTCGAGTCAGTCCATCCCCCACACAGTTAGAAAGCATTTCCTAGGAGCACACTTAACCCTTTGATTACTCCTGATGTTAACTCCTTCCCTGCCAGTGACATTTATACAGTGACAACTAATCACTGTATTGGTGCCACTGGTCCCCAAAAAGTGTCACTTAGTGTCAGATTTGTCCGCCGCAATGTCGCAGTCCCACTAAAAATCGCTGATCGCTGCTATTACTAGTAAAAAGAAATGCCATAAATCTATCCCATAGTTTGTAGACACTATAACGTTTGCACAAACAAATCAATATACGCTAATTGGGATTTTTTTTACCAAAAATATATAGTAGAATACATATTGGCCTATATTGATGAAGAAATTTGACTTTTTTACATATTTTTACTGGGAATGTTTTATAGCAGAAAGTAAAAAATATTGTTTTTTACTTTTACTTTTTTTGCAACATTGTCTGAAATTTTACTTTTACTTTTATGCGACATTGTACCCAAACAAAATTGATGTCCTTTTTTTCCCACAAATAGAGCTTTCTTTTGGTGGTATTTGATCATCTCTGGGTTTTTTTTGTTTATAGAGCAAAAATAAAAACCACAGAGGTGATCAAGTACCACCAAAAGAAAGCTCTATCTGTGGGAAAAAGGGACATCAATTTTGTTTGGGTAAAACGTTGCACGACTGCGCAATTGTCAGTTAAAGTAAAGCAGTGCCGTATCGCAAAAAATGCCCTGGTCATTAAGGGGGTAAACCCTTAAGGGGAATAAGTGGTTAATGGGCATTGCTTCATTCTTCATAATCAACACACGAGTCCTTAGAGTACTTCACTTCAAACTTTTTACAAAGCCTAAACTGCTAAATTAGCTGTGGGAAAAAGATAAAATTTGGATGTATTGACGTGTGCTGAACCTTTTGAATTTGCTAATTTATAAGGAATGTTATGCTCTTCTCACTAAACATTGCTTTATGGTGGACACAAGGGGTATAAAAAGCTAAAAAAAGTATCATGACCGCAGTTTCAGAAATGCAGTCTGCCTTTATGTGGGAAGGATTCACTGCTCAGTTTCCTTTTCATAGATTCTGACTGACTTTTTATGATGTATGGCTTTCTCTTTTGAAGACACAGTCCTCTGTTACTTATTTTCAGACTTAGTGTTCTGCACTCTTGCTACTTTTCTTCCTCCACCTGTGTTGCTTTTCCTATTATTTTGCTCTCAACAAACAATATATTTCCCTCTTCTGGTATCTATCGCTGCCACTGCTCTCATTCATCCAATACACTGCAATTATACTGCATTGGAATTAAGGTAATCAAGAGGATGCCAAATAGGCTGTGGGTTACCATAGATACCTAAAGGCTGCCAGGAGCTCTTTCTTTTTTATTATTTTTTTAAGAGATACATAGGAATAGAATGTTTGATTTTTTTTTTTTAATTCATTTTTCTTTTTATTCAAAATATACCATTTATATTATAGCAATATACTACCTTTTACACCAGTTTTATCCTGGAAAAAAGGTTCTTCTTGTTCAACAGAGTATGTTGATTGAAGAGGTGCACTTCTCTGTTTCACTACAGAACAAACGGGTGACTTGGAAGACAATCTGGCAGAACCAAATGGCTGTTTCTGATTTCTAGACTCTGGAAGCCTAAAGTAGTAAAGCAAATATAATAATATAAAATTAAGTATAACACATTTTAATAAGAAAATAAACAATCTAGTGTCAAACCTTGGAGTCTACTTATAAATGTTTCTACAGGGATTTGACAGTGAATGTTTTATACCAATTCAAGCACACTGCCTGGCATTTTATGCTGACATTATTTATAATTGAGTGAATGTGCACCAAGCAAATGTAGACATCCGGCAAATGTTGCAGTGAACTGTCAAAACGCCTTTTAACCTGGCAAGCAAATTTATCATCTGGAGCTCTCCGTGGTGCTGAAACTGTGTTTTACTGCTTCAAGACCAAGTGCGTTAATAACAAAGTTAGAAATTAAAAAATGCGTGCTCATCCTCCATGAGAAAAAATCAGCCTGCACTTCAAGCATGCCTGCTTGTATCCTCATAGTATAGTACAGCGATTGTGCAGCCCCCTGTCATAAAGATACCAACCAGCATGTCCTCTAGCAATGGGTAGGTACTTTGAGACAGGTTCCACAAAAATAGGAGAAACCCCCCCTCCCCCCACAGAAACAGTTCTCATAAGGTCGGGGGGGGGGACTTTAAAGTTGTTGCATTAAGCTGCCTCCCCATTCTATATGCAGGTATGAACATACAGTAAATATCAGGTTACACCACAGCCCATATTTGGTTTTATATATAACCCCTGGAAAAACATATGGAATCACCACTCTTGGAAAATGTTCATTCAAATGTTTAATTGTGTAAAAAAAAACAAAAAACACAGGCATTCGTCTTCATACATTTCAGTGGGATGGCACCAAACAAAAGTTCCAGCATCATCACCCTGCCCAATGCAGATTGGTGATTCATCACTGAATATCACTTTCATCCACTCATCCACAGTTCATGATTGCTATTCTTTAGCCCACTGTAACCTTGTTTTTTCTGTTTAGGTGTTAATGATGGTTTTCGTTTGGGCTTTTCTGTATGTAAATACCATTTCCTTTGGCCGATGTCTTACAGTTTGGTCACAGACATTGACGTCAGTTTCTGACCATTTGTTTTGTGGTGCATTTTCTGTTTTTAAGGCATATTCCTTTTCTAACTTGATGCTTTGATGTCTTCCTTGGTCTACCAGTACGCTTCCCTTTAACAACCTTCCCATTTGATTTATACTAACGAAAACCATCACTAACACCTAAACAGAAAAAAACAAGGTTACAGTGAGCTAAAGAAAAGCAATCATGGATTGTGGATGACTGAATGAAAGTGATATTCAGTGATGAATCACCAATCTGCACTGCATTCATTGCAGTAAGACACCATAGATGTGCGACTTACAGGGGTCACCCTTCCTTTATTGAACCTTTGCAGGAGCCAGGATGGGTTCCATCCCCTGACAGCACTCTATAAGCAGCTGCGGATGCACTTTCTACATACCCCCTCCCTATCGAGCCTGAGTAGTACACACACTTTTCCCAGGTCACTGGCCAACAGCTGTGCTTAGTCTTTGTGAGTATGACTTTGATTATGTATCCCAGGTGTTCATGTGCTTAGGGATGTAAGTGCCAGAGGTTGCTGTAAGGACTGGGAAAGCTTAGAGATTCAGATTATCTGACTATTTTATTTATTTTATTTATTTCAGGTACTTATATAGCGCTGTCAATTTACGCAGCGCTTTACATATACATTGTACATTCACATCAGTCCCTACCCTCAAGGAGCTTACAATCTAAGGTCCCTAACTCACATTCATACATATACTAGGGCCAATTTAGACAGGATCTAATTAACCTCCCAGCATGTCTTTGGAGTGTGGGAGGAAACCGGTGTACCCGGAGGAAACCCACGCAGGCACAGGGAGAACATGCAAACTCCAGGCAGGTAGTGTCTTGATCGGGATTCGAACCAGCGACCCTTTTACTGCTAGGCGACTATTCCCTCCTTCCCCCTAACAAAGACTGTTACAAGAGGATTTTGCCTGAAGTCTGTCCTTCTGCTAATATTTACTGACATTTTGGAGTATCCTGCACCTGTACCCCTCTTTGGTTCAGTTTTTCTGCAATTCATCCACAAAAGACATCCCCTAGACTGAGCCTGTGTTCGCTGGTGTGTTTGGTACTGTGTCTGGGTCTAGCAGCCTCCGTACTACTGTGGGAGAACCTGTCTATTTCCAGTGGCCCCTCTAGTGGTAAGAG
>BLSH010504661.1:229738-266493 GCA_018402905.1 Glandirana rugosa
TTGACCGAGTACACTCGTGTCACGACCTGGGGACGTGTCTACTCGCAGGAACATAATTTAAGTCGTGGATGTCATAAAAAAAAAAATTATGTCCCGCATCTTGGTGAGATTAATGAATCTGGTCTCTCCGTTGTCCTACCGTTGTAAAATCCAAAAACATATTAACTTTAATAAAGTTAATGAAATAATTCCTAAGTTAAAATAAGTTAACTATCGTTGGGAAGACACAGGGGCCTAGAAAAAAGACTAATATATAAAACGATACGAAATTTGATAAGGAAAATATTTTATATACTAAAAAACGTAGCGGAACCTAATAGTGAGAAGTATTGTCGAATTCATTCCCGAATAAAACTGTAAAAAGATGGTGTGACTGATCCGACAAAAATTATTTTTTACATACAAAGATTCCTCAATGCACAGCCTAGTCAGTGTGGTAGAAAAATGTCAAAATAAGCCCTTACTTAAGCTGTTATGAAGAGTGATAATCCAAGGCGATGCAAAAAATCATATATTTTATAAAAGGAATAGTTTAAAGCATAGCAAAATATATAATCAGAAAAAAGATCCGGGGACACAGAAGGGTTGCTATCAATTGAATAAAATTGAATCCTTAATAAAGTAATTGAAATAATTTCAATTATACAAAAACCTAAAATGTTGCCATCCTGTTGCCTCTCTGGTCTAAGTAATTAGAGTGGTTCTACGCCCTGTATTAAAAAAAAAAATACTGTAGGTGCTGAATTTAATACAAGGACGCTCATCTGTGCAGGGGTCCAGCACTGTGCTCACATGAGCCAGTTCTTTGCCAGTCTTCAGGTCCCCGATGCTAGCATGTGTATTGTGGGCAGCTGGCTGTGATTCTTTGCAGCTTCACAGCCAGCTGTCCAGTGTGCATTGTTAATGATTATGCAGTCTTCTGGGACTTGTGACATGTACCAGAAGGCTTGGATGGGAAAGGGGGGTGGAGGACTTCTGGTGGCGATCCAACACCTGGTTTTGACAGGTGTACAGTTTATTTGCCTTTAGCAAACCCTAATAAGTCTATGTGATCAGTATGATTATGTGGGGGCTCAGGACTGAGTTCAATAAATGCATGGCTCATGGTATACATCAAGAAGAATCACTGCAGAACAATACCCTGAAACATGTATTAAAATACAATCATTATATCTCAAACAGAGATCATTGCAAGTGTAAAAAATGGTTGAGTATATAAGTACACCAAAGCATGCATATTAACCATATGCTGGGAGACAAATCCCCAATGCTACTTCCCAAATGATAGTGAGACATTGGGTGAGATCAGTAGTACTGTGCAATACAAATAATTCATCAATCTGACCAAAGGAACACATGTATGATCTTTAAAAAATATCCATCCCAATCCTAGAGAGAATGCTGGAAAAAATAGTTACATTGCAGAAGCTTGTATTGTGGTGGGTGGTCACAGTCATGTAGACACAACATGCAATTTTTAGATGGCATAAATAAATCCATTGCTAAGGACAACTTGTTGATACCTGTCACTGTATAGAAAAATCCTTCAAAGTATGAATTTGTATTTTATTTATAGTCTCTAATGCATAACCAGGGTGGTATACAGCATGTGCGGAGTCCATCACTTAGGTTACACAATATACATGGATCACTGTTGCACAGCTGAGCCTCTCATGGTGTAGATAAACTGAATGCAAGTAAATAAGCATGGAACAATAAGCGCAGTGGATGCTCGAAATGAGCATCGAGCCTCCTTCTTTGAGGACAACTAAAGAGATAATAACTTTAGTTGTCTTCAAAGAAAAAGGATCAGCAGCCATTTTGTTTTAATCCATGTCCTGGAAATAAGCCAGGAAATAGGAAAGTAAATATGGCGAGTATTTTAGCCAGGCTTCATGGGTGACAGAAAAGGCCCAAATGTATGGCATTTGCATCAAACAGGTTTTTAAAAACAACACAGTGTATTTTTAACTATTGGTGCCCCTTGTCTGCATGGGCCAGTTTATGAAAAAAGTAAACTTGGACTTTAAGGTGGATATATATGTACGTACATACTGAATGCTGCTCCAGTCCCAAAGTGCAGTGTCAACTATTAATGCTATAAGCATAGCTATGCAAAAAAAGACGTGTGCACACTGGATCTCACCCAAAACACTGAGTACAGCCTGCTATTGTGTCCATCGAGGAACTGGCTCACAGAAAGTACCATGTGGCTAAGAAAAGAGGTAGGAAGCTGGAGATCCTCATGCAGATACCCTTTGCCCTTACATGTTTCACATACAGGCTTCCTCAGAGGGCGTGGCCACTTTAAAGTAGTATGGCAAACTGGCAAGAGGGAAAGTAGGTAAATAAGGCAACTATGATTGGCAATGGAACGGTATATTCAGGAAGTGGAGGGATAGTATTTAACTGTAGGTGACATGACCACTGCAGCTCTTAAAAATGTATCACAACATAACCAAGTTCACTAAATATATATATTTAGGTGGCTACATGCAACCTCACCTGTGACATCAATGTGCCATATGTGAGTACCAATTTGTTTCAAAAATCTTTGTGCAAGAGAGAGCCGACTGATCCCCTTGAGTGATGCACTCATGTATTTTCTTATGCTCACCCATACTAATGACAAATCTGCCTGTCTATGGACAAATTAACACAAACATGTAGAATTGCATTGCCTGCTTTATATTTTTAGTCATAAATATTATCACTAAATAAGGAAAACTGTAAGCAAAAAATGCAAGCTATTTGACATTTTATCTAAGTATCCCGAATGCATAAAATATCTGATAAACCAGCAGAATCCCAAGAAAAGCTGATTATTTGCATCTTTTATGATTACAAGACAAATATTAAGCACTATAAAATGAAAAAAGGGGGGTACCGAGATATGGATAAGGATGAAAAATGAAAAAATAAAGTGTGTCACAAAAGTAATGTGTGTGACAAAAGCTGCTGCCCTCACTGAAAATTCCTGACAAGCAGAAATTTAAATTGACGTAAAAACGAATAAATGGTGTGGCGCTGCTTAAAAAAAGTGCACAAATAAATGCTCTAAAAATCTTTCTAGTTGAAACCCAAAAAAATGCAAGTAAGAATATAAGATACAAGTGAGATTATGAAATATTAAACTGTAAACAACAAAGTGCTCATGTGTTAAACAAATCCAGACAATGTATAATACACATCATAAAGTGCGACAGTGCTATAAGCAACAAGGTGGTGATGTGTCAAAGTTAAGTCCAAAAACTGTGTAGTCCAAACACGCTTATCCAATAAAATTAACTCCAGTTGTAGTACTGAACATAGACCACACGGAGGTACTCTCACAATCCAATGTGAAACGGTTACTCACCGCAGGACACAGGAAGTTCTTTAGGTGTGGAAAATAGTAAGAAGGACTCACGTTATCTGAAGATCAATCCCCTTCTTCTCCCCCATGAGTAATCCACAAAGAAAGACCCCACCGGGTCTAGTCACACATGTATATGGGGGAACTTCCTCCACAATTCAGAATATCCTTTGGGGTTAATAGATACAATTTCAACAACTCTCAAAGCTTGACCCCATCAGGTCCATAGGCGTATATATAGGGAAACATGTTTCTCCACATTCCAGAGTATTTCTCCTTTAAGGCTGACCAATAACTCTACATGTTATGCCACCATCCTCATGAACTTTGACTGGAGTTTATTCCTCCAGTCAAAGTTCACGAGGATGGTGGCGTAACATGTAGAGTTACTGGCCAGCCTTAAAGGAGAAGTACTCTGGAATATGGAGAAAAATTGTTTCCCTATATATACGCCTATGGACCTGATGGGTTCAAGCTTTGAGAGTTGTTGGAAGGGGATTGATTTTTCAAATAACGTTAGTCCTTCTTACTATTTTCCACACCTAAAGAACTTCCTGCATCCTGCGGTGAGTAACTGCTTCACATTGGATTGTGAGAGCACCTCCGTGTGGTCTATGTTCAGTATTACAACTGGAGTTAATTTTATTGGATAAACGTGTTTGGACTAAACAGTTTTTGGACTTAACTTTGACACATCAGCACCTTGTTGCTTATAGCACTGTCACACTTTAGGATGTGTATTACACATTGTCTGGATTTGTTTAGCACATGAGCACTTGTTTACAGTTTAATATTTCATAATCTCACTTGTATCTTATATTCGTACTTGCATTTTATTGGGTTTCAACTCCCAAGCGTTTTAGAGCATTTATTTGTGCACTTTTTAAAGCAGCGCCGCACCATTTATTTGTTTTTACGTAAATATTAAGCACTGTTATCATGATCAGTTGGAGATAAGATGATAAACCTATTTTGTGAACAAACAAAATCTAAATGCAAAATACAAAATTCAAACAGGCTTGTTTTACAATACACAGCATGTCAACGGTGATGTTGAACTCATAGCAGTGCACATTCCTCAATTCCTTTTTTTGTCTGATGTGACACCTACTTACTACTTCAGAATAGTTATCAGTCAAACTTTCAGGTGCTTGTTACAGGCAGTTGACACTAGTGTGCCATTTCTCTAACTCGTATTCATTTTGACTCCTTTACTCTTATAAATGTAGATGAGCCGGAAAACAGGACATAAACTGTAAACTGTAAAATTTTACTCTATAGAGATACATCAAGCTTATTTAGGAAAAAAGTACTGCTAAAGTAGGCTTTTTTTCATGCACAAAGGTGTACATTGAAGTTTTGGCAGGCCATATATAGAACTAAATGTGTTGGGTTCTGTACTTGCATGTTTTCATTAAACTGTTTCCATCTGAGACATTTTATTCCAAATCAGTTCATGGGGGACCACAAGCACCATGCTCTAGCTCTCAGAATCACAATTAAAATAATTAGTGCTGTGCTTTAAATTACACATTTGTTCTTGGTGCCTGAAGTTCAGCACTGCTTAATATTGCCACGGGGTTCCTAGCACTCAGAACATGGAAAAAATCTGCAGCTCCCCTAACCATTAAATAAAAAAACAAAGTATTCCTACTCTAAAGCACCTCCTATCTTAGTGGAGGGGCAACCATCTTAGCTGGGTCTAGAGGACAGTGATTGATTGGTGCAACAGCGCAAGGAGGTTGAACTGGGCTGGTGCAGAAAGGAAGCTTTGTTGTGTTACCAGCCTGCAGAATGCAGTGAGAAAACCACTGTAGGCCCCATGTGCTGCTGCAGCCATTTTCCTGTGCTGAACATCTGGTAGAGAGCAACATAAGTCTGCACTAAAGGGGGAACTGTGGTGTGTGCCTGGAGTTTGCTGGAGCTATCTGATGCTGTGCTGCCCAGGAGAAAAGGGCTTATCAAAGACTGCTGTGGCCACCATACTCTGTGCAATGCTACATGTGAGGGGATGGTCTTGGAAGCAAGAAGGTGTGTGAGAAATAGACTGAGCTGCTGACACTGGATGAATGGATCCCTGCCATAGATGACCACACTCGGAGAAGCAAAGCAACAGATCCTTCTCCCTGGGAGGATGTGATTATGATGCCTGGTGAAAGCAGACTGTACTAGAGAGCACTCCCACCACTTGTAAGGAAGGAAAATAGGGACTTTCTCAACAGGATTGAGTGAGAGAGATCAACAGCGACATCTATACCTTTCTGTCAAATATATAAGGAAATCAGTGCTCACAAACTGTATAAGGTGACCTGTGCATCACATATTGCTCCAACAATAAAGTGAATACAGTGCATTAAAAAGTGAACAATCAAATATAATGCATAAAGTAAAAGTCCATTTGTGAAATATCCCAACACAAATCTTGTGCTTCTATTTAGTCATGTCTTCCAAATCCTTCACCATAGGTGCTCGGGAAATAGATGGCAACTCACCAGAGTTGTTTGACCCCTTAATTATAGTAGGTCAAAAATCGCTATTGGAAACCCAATTCGTTCCTCAGTAGCACCTTACCATTACAAAGATACTTCAGGTCGGATTATGGTGTACAAGTAAACTCCACAGGAGACATAAAAAAGTAGCTCATAGAGTAGTAGATTTATTGATCATTTAAAATCATAAAAACAAATTTTGCACTCACATTTAACAGTGCCTGTATCCCGGGACTGGAGTAGTAGAGCATCCGCACATGGGCCCCCCACAAGAAATTTGTCACTTTTGGGTCCCATGTGACTATCCAGCAGGCCCAGCATTGAGAGCGAGGCGTGGATCCCATTGACAGGCCCATCTGCAGATGCTGTATTTTTCCAGTGCCGGGATACAGTCACTGTTACATGTGAGTGCAAACTTGTTTTTATGATTTTAAACAATAAGCAATAAGTGATGCAACATAAGCAATATGTGATGCACAGGTCACCTCATATAGTTTGTGAGCGCCAATTTCCTAATTTGTTTGACGTTTATGCACTAAAGGTGGATCATTCACCTTTTTAAAGGGGCAGCTACACAATTTTCACTGCATATATAATGGTTTAAATTTTTCAGAGGGCGCCATCATTTGTTTCAAAATTTATACCTTCAGAGCATGTGTCTGGAAACCCAGAAGAGAGTGCCCTGGGACTGGTAAGAGACTAGCATCATACAAGTTAATCTGTTGTCCGCTGGGAACTTTTGTGCTTCCTTCAAGGGCCCCAACCTTGCCAAACAACATTTTTTTCCCCATCAGTTAGTGGCCAGTGGGATAAAACTGAGACTGTTATAGCAAGTTAGAACTGTCTTTATATGCTATTTCTAGGTAAATGCAGTTCAGTTCTCTTAATTACTTTAAAAAAATACAGGTGGTTAATCATATCTGATAGGATAATGTGGAGCGCCTATACGTGCATATTCATAAAGAACACAAGGTACATAAAACGCATGTATAAATATATAAGATAAATGCAACCAAGTCCTTTTATAATACTCTGTGGGTTCTTGCTCCTGCCCTCCAGCTTCACAAAAGGTTAGTTGTTGTGAATGGGACACATCTTAAGGGCTAAACTCCACTCAGGTACATTAGTAAGGGAAAGCCACCATGAAGGCAAAGTGCATCTAAGATATCAGCAACTGGTGACACTAGTGTTGCCCACCACCGATGACACTAGCCTTTCACCTCACCAATTTGACCTCCCAGAGATTTATTAATAAAATATGCAGATAAAAGTACTCACATGCGATAGCACCTCAATCCAGGTGCCGGAATAGTAGCGTGGATACAATCCAACTGGCATCCCAGTCTCACAGGGTAGCCGTAGGGTGAGGTCACTACCGGTTCCTCCAGTTTTATTAATAAATCACTACAGAGAGCATTCGATTCTGTCTCTTTTGTACTTCCTTATGGTTACATCGCATGGGAGAAGCTACTGTGGAAGACAAAAGACTTGATGTTTATACAAAATGATGTGACCTCTGGGAGGTCGAATTGGTGAGGTGAGAGGCTAGTGTCATCGGTGGTGGGCAGCACTAGTGTCACCAGTTGCTGATATCTTAGATGCACTTTGCCTTCACGGTGGCTTTCCCTTACAAATGTACCTGAGTGGAGTTTAGCCCTTAAGATGTGTCCCATTCACAACAACTAACCTTTTGTGAAGCTGGATGGCAGGAGCAAGAACCCACAGAGTATTATAAAAAGACTTGGTTGCATTTATCTTATATATTTATACATGTGTTTTATGTACCTTGTGTTCTTTATGAATATGCACATATAGGCACTCCACATTATACTATCAGTCATATGTTGGGTTTTTGAAATTTTACCTGAAGTGTTGAGCAGCCGTACATTGATTTGAGTCTGTTGAAATAGATCAGCGCTGAATTCTATCCGTATTGGTTAATCATATCTCTCAGAGTAATGTTGTTGTATTATTGATGTTTGTATAAGCACACTTGCTAAACCTCTCTTCTTTTAGGCTATGTTTGGCCTAATAAATTCTTTGAAATACCTCAAAGTGTGTCAGTAAATGCTGGGTGAGTGAGGTGTGTTATCTTGAGGTGTGCAGAGAAATCACAAAACATTTCAGGGTTTCTTCTGGGGTAACACTACAGTAAAGTCCTTTCTTTAGCAACGCAGCTTACCCTGCTCTCCCCCACTCCAGCAGTCATGGCAACCTTCCAGAGGTGTAACTAGAAGCCTTTAGGGCCCCAGTGCAAGAAACCATGATGCTCATCAATGCCACCTTTCAGCTTATCAGTGATGCCTATCAGTGCTCATCAATGCCGTCTATCAGTGCCTGCTGATCAGTGGCGCTCAATACCCATCAGTGCCGTCTCTCAGTGCCCATCAGTGCAGCCTATGAGTGTTGCCTATCAGTGCTCATCAATACCACTTATCAGTGCCACCTATCATTGCTCATCAATGCCGCCTACCAGTGCAGCTTATCGATGCTGCCTACCAGTGTTCATCAATGCAGCCTATCAGTGGCACCTATCATTGCTCATCAATGCTGCCTACCAGTGCAGCTTGTTAGTGCTGCCTATCAGTGCTCATCAATGCCGCCTATCAGTGCCTCCTGGTCAGTGGCGCTCAATACCCATCAGTGCCGCCTCTCAGTGCCCATCAGTGCAGCCTATGAGTGCTGCCTATTAGTGCTCATCAATGCCACCTATCATTGCTCATCAATGCCGCCTACCAGTGCAGCTTATCAGTGCTGCCTATCAGTGCTCATCAATGCCGCCTATCAGTGTCACCTATCATTGCTGCCTACCAGTGCAGCTTATCAGTGCTGCCTATCAGCACCCATCAATGCCGCCTATCAGTGCCTCCTGATCAGTGGCCATCAATGCTGCCTATTAGTTCTTAATGCCTGGCAGTGCCACCTATAAATGCTCATCAATGCCGCCTATCGGTGCCATCTATCATTGCCGCCTACCAGCACAGCTTATCGGTGCTGTCTATCAGTGCTGCCTATCAGTGTTCATCAATGCCACCTATCAGTGCCTCCTCACCAATGCAGTCTATCAGTGGCCATCAATGCTGCCTATCAGTGCTCATCAATGCAGCCTACTAGTGCCCATCAGTGCTGTCTATCAGTGCCCATCAGTGCCACCTATTAGTGCTCATCAATCCCACCTATCAGTGCTCATCAGTGCCACCTATCAGTGAACATCAATCCCACCTATCAATGCCCATCGGTGCAGCCTATCAGTGCTGCCTATCAGTGGCCATCAGTGCCACCTATCAGTGCTCATCAATCCCACCTACCAGTGCCCATCAGTGCCACCTATCGGTGGTCATCAATCCCACCAATCAGTGCCCATCAGTGCCACCTATTAGTGCTCATAAATCCCACCTTCCAGTGCCCACCAGTGCTCATCAATCCCACCTATTAGTCCCCCACTCCAGCAGTCATGGCAGCCTTCCAGAGGTATAACTAGAACCCTTTAGGGCCCTGGTGCAAGAAACCATGATGGGCCCCCCTGACCCCCCCCTTCCACCCAAGCCAAGGGCTTACAATTTTGGAAGGGCGTCCAAAACCATCCTCCCAAAACCCTGCCTCCCACATGTCCCCTGGAATGTGCATCCATCGCAATCAGAGTGGCGCTTTACCATGAGATCAGCTGGTCACATGTAAACACACTTGCCAGTTTTCGGCAGCCCTTTCCTACCACACTGTGTCTGTGTGAGGAAAGGAGAGGCAACAATGTCAGTAAATTTTTTACACTGATAATTAGTGCCCTGATCACCAGTGCAGCCTATCAGTACCACCTATCAGTGCTCATCAATGCCACCCATCAGTGCCCATGAATTCCGCCTATCCGTGCCACCTCTTATCATTCATCAATACTCAATGGTGTCTATCAATGCCACCTATCAGTGCTGCCTATCAGTGCTCAATGTCCATCAGTGCTGCCTATTAGTGTTCATCAATGCCACCTATCAGTACCTCCTATTAGTGCTCATCAATGCTGACTATCAGTGCCACCTATCAGTGCTCATCAATGTCGCCCATCAGTGTTAAATATCAGTGCTCATCAATGCCACCTATCAGTGCCCATCAGCACAGCCTGTAAGTGCTGCCTATCAGTGCTCATCAATGCCGCCTATCAGTGCCACCTATCATTGCTCATCAATGCTGCCTACCAGTGCAGCTTATCAATGCTGCCTATCAGTGTTCATCAATGCCGCCTATCAGTACCACCTATCATTGCTCATAAATACTGCCTACCAGTGCAGATTATCAGTGCTGCCTATCATTGCCCATCAGTGCTGCCTATCAGTGATCATCAATGGTGCCTATCAGTGCCTCCTGATCAGTGGCACTCAATGCCCATCAGTGCCCCCTCTCAGTGCCCATCAGTGCAGCCTATGAGTGCTGCCTATCAGTGCTCATCGATGCCACCTACCAGTGCAACGTATCAGTGCGGTCTATCAGTGTTCATCAATGCCACCTATCAGTGCCTCCTAATCAGTGGCGCTCAATGCCCATCAGTGCCGCCTATCAGTGCCCATTGCTGCAGCCTATGAGTGCTGCCTCTCAGTGCTCAGCAATGCCCCCTATCAGTGTTACCTATCATTGGTCATCAATGCCACCTACCAGGGCAGCGTATCAATGCTGCTTATCAGTGTTCATCAAAGCCGCCTATCAGTGCCACCTATCATTGCTCATCAATGCTGCCTACCAGTGCAGCTTATCAGTGCTGCCTATCAGTGCCACCTATCAGTGCTCACCAATGCTGCCTATCAGTGCCTCCTGATCAGTGGTGCTACGAGTATTGCCTATCAGTGCTCATCAATGCCCCCTATCAGTGACACCTATCATTGCTCATCAATGCCACCTACCAGTGCAGCTTATTAGTACTACCTATCAGCGCCCATCAATGCCGCCTATCAGTGTCTCCTGATCAGTGGCCATCAATGCTGCCTATTAGTGCTCAATGCTCAGCAGTGCCACCTATAAGTGCTCATCAATGCTGCCTATCAGTGCCACCTATCATTGCTGCCTACCAGCGCAGCTTATCATTGCTGCCTATCAGTGTTCATCAATGTCACCTATCAGTGCCTCCTCATCAATGCAGTCTATCAGTGGCCATCAATGCTGCCTATTAGTACTCATCAATGTGGCCTACTAGTGCCCATCACTGCTGCCTATCAGTGCCCACCAGTGCCACCTATTAGTGCTCATCAATCCCACCTATCAGTGCCCATCAGTGTTGCCTATCAGTGCTCACCAGTGCCACCTATCAAGGATCCCCAATCCCACCTATCAATGCCCATCGGTGCAGCCTATAAGTGCTGCCTATCAGTGCCACCTATCAGTGCTCATCAATCCCACCTATCAGTGCCACCTATCATTGCTGCCTACCAGCGCAGCTTATCATTGCTGCCTATCAGTGTTCATCAATGTCACCTATCAGTGCCTCCTCATCAATGCAGTCTATCAGTGGCCATCAATGCTGCCTATTAGTACTCATCAATGTGGCCTACTAGTGCCCATCAGTGCTGCCTATCAGTGCCCACCAGTGCCACCTATTAGTGCTCATCAATCCCACCTATCAGTGCCCATCAGTGTTGCCTATCAGTGCTCACCAGTGCCACCTATCAAGGATCCCCAATCCCACCTATCAATGCCCATCGGTGCAGCCTATAAGTGCTGCCTATCAGTGCCACCTATCAGTGCTCATCAATCCCACCTATCAGTGCTACCTATCAGTTCTCATCAATCCCACCTATCAGTGCCCATCAGTGCCACCTATTAGTGCTCATAAATCCCACCTACCAGTGCTCACCAGTGCTCATCAATCCCACCTATCAGTGCCCACCAGTGCTCATCAATCCCACCTATCAGTGCCACCTATTAGTGCTCATCAATCCCACCTATCAGTGCCCACAGTGTTCATCAATCCCACCTATCTGTGGCCACCAGCGCTTATCAATCCCACCTACTAGTGCCCATTAGTGCCTCCTATCAGTGCTCATCAATCCCACCTATTATTGCTCATGAATGCCGTTTGTCTACTCAGCAGCACTTTGAGCTGAGCGTGTCTCTCTTATACAGCTCAGAGTTGGTGCTCTATCAAATACAGCCTCCCATCCTCCCTCCCCCTCCACCCTCTCTCGCACAGAATGAGAGAGGAATCAGCTCATTCTCCCCCTGACTTTCTCCTCCTATGCGTGCTTTGCGGGAAGTGTGAACTCGTTAGCTTTACACTTGACTTCTCGCAGAGCACAGCACACACAGGAGGAGAGAGTCATGAGGAGAATAAGCAGATCGGCTGTCTCCTCTCTCATCCTGAGAGAATGGAGGGGGGATGGAGGACAGGAGGCAGTTTTTGATAGAACACCGGCTCTGAGCTGTATGAGAGAGCTGTGGGACTAGCAACCCTGCTGGGAGCCCCCCCCCCCCGACAGTGGCAGAATGCCAGGGCCCGGTTGCAAGTGCAACTGTTCTGACCCTGGTAGTTCCGCCACTGCAGCCTTCTAATCTCTAATGTAGTGGAGCTCTGGGAGGAGAATGAGCTGAGCTGCAAACATCTTGAACAACTGAACTGCTTGTGCTGTGAAATTTGAGGATTCATTTATCCACAGTTTCTGCAGCTACAAAGGTCAGTGGACATTTGTTTTGAATCTCATTTACTTTTAAGCGCAAATACTGAAATGCTTACTAATTCACTTTAAGTGTTTAACAAAAATTAATTCTGATGCATGCTCAAGTCACATTTTATTTATATGTGGGGGTCCCACTGATATGAATTTTCATTCCCTTCCTGCTAAGCACCAATTTTTTTTATTATTGTGTCCTGGCTGGTGTAACAGACTGCACCTCCACTTCACACTACCAGAGAAGTGTATAATAATTGTGTAAGAGCTGCAGGGAGGAGAGCAAGAACACCTGTGGCACATTTCCACTTTCTGCCCTACTCTCTGCAGCAGCCATTTGTCAGGGAAAGATCTATTACAATCCCTGGATAGAGGACAAGGAGATAAGGGCAATGGACATGTTTATATGATTATAGTCATTGTTCCCCAGTCCAGGGATTTTGCATGCCAGTGGCATGTTCAGTGTTTATCTCCAGTTCCTGGAAGCCACAGCTTGAAACTGATTATTTTATGAGAATATGCACCCACAGTTCTTCAAAGAGCCTCGCTTTGATTTTACTGAAATTATAATAATTATGAGTGGCTGTATAAAGTGTTTCACATGTCTACTCTGACGAATTGACATCGTCACCCCACGTGACCCGGAAGCACGGGCGGAACGCGGATGAGCCGGCTTTTGTTTGTTTGATTCTTTATGCGCATTGTTTTACTGGATTCTGTAAGTAGCCATTTGGCTTTTAACTGATTTATCTTAATTAAAACTGTATTACACTATTGGGGTCCTCTTCCTTTCCTATGTGGTACCAAGTTGGCGACTTGGGGAACTTGGAGACATTACATGGTACAAGTTGGAGGCCGCTTAATATGCCTGCATAGTACACCTGACCGTTTGTTGGAGAGGAATTGGATCTCTAAAAGCCTGCAGAGGCTATTCTGCATGCGCTGTCCGTTTACCTAGAGATAGGTAAACAAAGGTGTTCTGGTAAGAGTACCTGATTAATTTGATTGGTGGCACTTCATCTATCTACCTCTCCTTTTCACCTGGTGGAGGAAGTTTTTTCATCTAACATCAGTCTATGACAAGTTTATATGGACAGTGCTTTTGAACTTAAATGCAATCTTATGCCAATACAATTTATTAAGTTCCTTTTTTTCGCGCAATTCTTTATATTATAATGTATGAGTATGAACAATAAAAAATCAGCAGAGCGTCATAGGGTCAACCCACCAATAAGGGGGTTGCTTAGGACCCAAAAGCAAAGGGAGCCACGGTGTAGCAGAAGCCCCTCTCAAGGACCAGCAAAAAGGGGGATATTATATTGTGTTTGTATGACATAAAAAATGCAACCATCAGTTTTTTACTACAAGATCTCTAAATTCAGAAAATGTATAATGTTTTGGTGTTTCAAGTGTTTTGATGGTAAAAATGTGTATCTTGTGTTCGCAAAATGAAAACATTACCCGGGTAGATGGAGGGTTAACCCATTTTCTACTCTATCCAAAGCAGTTCAGTAGAGAATGTCTTACTACAGGAGAGCTGGTGTGTGAGAGCCATGGTCTGACTCCCCAATGTGCTGGGAGAACAGGGTTTTTTAACATTTGCTTCAGCACTTTGCTGATAAAAAAAAGGTTAAAAGAAGTATGTTTATTCCTGTTTATGCAGCCTGACTGCATAGCAGGTACTAAAAAAAAGTAGGTTGAGTTGGGCTTTAAATAATACTTACATTAATTTTTATTGTTTCAGGTTACCAATTTATATAGCACCATTATACTGTATATTTATATACTTTACAAAAAGCAATCCACATTTGAGGAAATGCTTACATTCAAAGCAGTCTACAGTTTAAAGTGATTGTAAAGGTTCAGTTTTTTTTTTTTTTAAATAACAAACATGTTATACTTACCTCTTCTGTGCAAGGGTTTTTCACAGAGAGGCCCCAATCCTCCTATTCTGGGGTCCCCCAGCGGTGCACCTGGCTCCTCCCTGCATCGAGTGATCTGTCAGGGAAGTGCTTTTCCTGGGGTCACCCATGCGGGGACAGACAGCAGGACTCGGCCCCACTCCCCGACTCCCGCATCATAGGATTTGATTGGTAGCAGCGGGAGCCAATGGCTGCGCTGCTATCGATCTATCCAATGAGAACCCGAGGCACCAGCTGGAGCGGGTGTGCTCTTCCCCGGCGCGGGAACAATTGGGCTCAGAAAGTAAACGGGGGCTCTGGAATGCATTGTTATGAAAAACTGTGAGGGTTTACAACCCCTTTAATGTTTGTAGAACAGTCTTACAAATACACATACTTACATTTACATTTATGAACAAGGCAGAGAAATAGAATACATTCTAGGTACATGCTGATTAGCCGGCAATTAGACCTAATCTGGCAGATGATTGCCCTGTGTCTGTCACAGTATGACACCTGATAGACAGATGTTCAGTTAATAAAAAATCAGATTGACTTCTATGTTGTAAAAGAATCAGAATTCAGAACATAAATCAAAATGTCTGAACTGACGACAGATAAAAAAATTGACTTGTTCAAGGTTTTAACAGCGCTTTCAGTATGCACGACTTATTAGAAAATATCCTCAACCAACTGTCTAAGAAATGTATTTATTCAGAAACTAACAATAGTCCTGAGGCTAAATTAACACATATGAATGAATACATGCAGGGTTTTGGCAGCAAACCTAAAGCAAATGTGTTATTTGAAAAAGAAAATGAATAAAAATGCTATTGCCTGACCGCTAAACATAACAGCCAAATACTAACACTGGCCAACAGGTATGCTGGTTCTCTTATTCAATTACTGTCAAATTTTCAGATACAGAAACAAAATCTTTGTCAATTATTTTGTTTAAAATTGAGCAGCGAGAGTTATCATATACAAGAAAATTAAAAATTGCATTATAAATATACAGCCTGTACAATGTAATTCAGAGTCACACAGTTCACCTAAGAATGCTGTGACTTGCTGGGATACCTAAATCCTTTCTTTACTGAAACAACATAGCACTGCTTTTCCGTTGTGTCTTACATTGCTATATACAACACTCCATGCTGTTCATCCAGTAGATAGGAGATGCTTCCCTTCCCTGTATGTTTTCTAACCTTGTGTTTAATCTTCTTGCGTGTACGGCTGCATAGATTCCTATTGGCTTGTTCACCCCAATGTCCTTGTAACTTTTAATGTAACCCAAAAGATTATGAAAAAGTTCACACAGTATTAGGACTACGATGCCTGCAAGGGCAAAGTTCTGATTTATGCTTGTATCCTAAAACCTTACCCTGCCACAAACTTTTTTGGGCATTTGTATCCAGATCATCCTGCCATAACAAAGCAGGTATAAATAATGTCATTTGAAACACAAAGAATGTGTGATGAACTTGATCAGCATTTTAAGATGATACGCGCATTCCCATAACTAGCAAAAGATCACAAAGTTGACCTATTAACCAGCTTACAACAGCTTTGAATAATGAATTAGGTAGATGAACCATTATACACATAAGTGAATATGTTCTAGCTCTCATAACCACATTGTCAAAGTAGTATTAAACCCAAAACAAAAAAATGTAATATATTGCAGCTTACCAATCACTCACACATGTGGTGGCTACATCAGTTTTTCTTTCTTAGGTATCTCCCCTCTGTTTTCACCTAAGGATCTGGCAAGTAACACACTTTCTGTATTAGGCTGCCTCCACTCTGGATGAAGGAGCACAGGGGGCACTTTTGGACAGCATTGTCAGTCAGGAGGGCAGGGAGCATTCGAACTACTAGCAGATTTAAATGCATTAACAAATTGAAGCCAAACTCCAGCTCACACTTTAAAAGCAGTTACAGCAAAAAGATTTTTCCTTTCGGGATAAAGGTTTTGCATAAATTAATAAAGGCAGCTCATTGTAAGCACCCCCCACTTTACACCCCTTTTTCATCTATATAGCAAAAAAAATCCAATGGTTATTATATACCACCAAAAGAAAAGCTCTGTCTCAAAAAATGTTAAAAATGTAATTTGGGTACAATGTTTCATGACTGAGTAATTGTCATTCAAAGTGTGACAGCGTTGAAAACTGGGCAGGAAGGGGGTGAAAGGTGGTTAAGAAAGACGGAAGAGGTTAAAGTGGTTGTGTGACTGTTTAGCCAAAATGCATAACTTACATGCCAGGATGACCAGTACTGAATTCCAGAGGACCTCCACAAATGCCCAAATACTGTATCAGAGCAGAAAAGGAGGCACTTAAAAAAAAAAAAACATTTAAAATTTATGTAATCCATTTTTACATGTTTTTTTATTTTTTTAGATAGAGTAGCAAAATGTTAGAACTCTCAGGTTTTTATTGCTGTCCATGTCTTCAAAGGGGAAATTTATCTCTTCTATCTGTCCTGATGACCACAGTGGCCAACACTGAAAGGAAGGGAAGATCCAAAGTTTTGAGTTAACATTGGAACAGGAATAGTGGGAACTCCTCCAATGGGAACACTTGACAAGAGTCTAAGAGGAATTTTGTTTTTTGAGATAGGAAATTAAAGAACAATGAGACTCTCAAAAAAAACAGCAACTTGTAAGTCTGTAAGAGGTTTATTCCTTTTTTTTCTGCCTCCAACCTAACTATTATGTCAGCGGCAACACTGATATGTAAATAAACTCGTGGTTGTTAAACTTTTTACTCCTGGCCACCAGCTTTTTGGTACAAGTAATTCAGTCTTATCCACATGCACAGTAATGTTAGTACAGTACTCTTGTGATAGCAATAAAGTTGAGTTAAAAAAAGAAAAAAATGCAAAAAAATGTACACATAAATACAAATGAAAATGAGTGTGTTGGGTGTGCATACATATGAAAACTATGAATGCAATACAAATTGACGTGCACACTGGAGTGAGAGCAAAAATTATGGGCCATCATTCTGTGTGCACTGTAAATTGAAAGAAAGGTTGTAGCTAAAATGTATTGTGTTGTTTTAGTAGTGCCCCATTGTGGTACATTACAATATTTGCCTACAATATTTTTTGCATGAATATACAGCTGCAGTTATTTCTGATTGTTTGATTGATGTTATATATCATTTACGGTATGTGTTTGCAAGCTTAAATTTTAGGGTGATTAGGAATCGCAATGTGTGCACAGAAGGTTTTTTGTGATTCTATCATATTTACTACTTACTCGATGCAACCTCATCTTTTATATTTTATTAAACAATTGGGTATTATATTGTGTTTGAGTGTACTAAAATTAATTTGAGTGTTTTTTTTTGCTAGAAACATAGATGTGATAAACAGCAGTGCAACTGTTATGTGATACAGGAAATTGCAGCTGTCACAATTTTATTCTCAACTTAGTCTCAAATTTTAGAAAATATATAATGTTTTTGGGTTTATTTATAATCAAATTTTTTATTCAGTATTTGTACAGAACAAAAATAGAAACATAAAATTAATTGAGCAGTTACAGAAGTCAATGCTATGAGCTTTCAATAATAAGCTTCATGAACATGAAAACTGGCAACATAGATTTCTGTTTGGCAGAAATATGAGACATGTAGAATACTCGTAACGTGAACACCTGGGTCCGCCCCCTGTCCCCACGCCATCCTCAACATAGGATATCGGGAACAGATAGTCAGAGCAAGCCAGTGAAACAGGAGTCCAGAGATCAGCGAGGTCAAACAAACGGAATGCAGGGTCAGGAGCCAGGAGGAGAGTCAGCCGAGCAGGGTCTTGAATCCAGGAACCAGAAGGCAAAGTCTTTCACAGGAACACACAGCAGAGTTTCTCCAGAGATGTTGACCAGGCGAAGGCATCCGAGATCTGATCCAGGCAGTTTATATAGCTAGGAGAGCTGGCTAAATAGCAGGATATGGACATTAGGTGAGACAGAGTGAAAGCTGAGACTGACAATTAACCCTCAGCTGAGCAGCTTGCTCTGAGCCCAGTCCTGACAGTTCCCCCTGCTCAACGACCCCCCTCCTCAGGGGGCCACCAGGTTTGAGGGGAAATGTCTATGGAAAGCACAGAGGAGACCAGGCGCATGTACATCCAAGCATGAGACCCAAGAACTCTCCTCCGGACCGTACCCTTTCCAATGAACCAGGTACTGTATGCACCCACGAACCTACAGGAGTCAATGATAGATTGTATTTCATACTCCTCTTGGTTCTAAAACTGAACAGGATGAGGATGTGGCACCGAGGTGGTGAAGCGGTTGCATACCAAAGGTTTTAACAAGGAGACATGGAATGCATTATAAACTCGCATATTAGAAGGTGAGTCTAAAGCGTAAGCCACTGGGTTGATCTTGCGAAGAATACAGAAAGGCCCAATAAACTGTTGCTCCCTTGAGGCTGTCAAATAACTCCATAATCAACAGAATCGGATAAGCATTGTTAATCGTGAAGCGATTAAGACCCCTATAATCGATACAAGGTCTCAGTTAGCCACTCTTCTTTTTCACAAAGAAGAAGCCAGAACCAGCAGGAGACGAGGATTTGCGGATGAACCCTGTAGAAAGTGCATCTGCAACATACTCCTCCATAGCTTCATCCTCTGAGACAGACAAAAGGTAAACCCGGTCACAAGGAGGTATGGCACCAGGTTGCAGGTCAATTCCACCGGTGTGGAGGAAAACTACTGGCTTGACCTTTATCAAAGACATTGCTAAATTCACGGTATTCCTCCAGCAGGGAGGAGAGTGAAGAGGTACATAAGACCTTAGCCACGTTCTGAAAACATGTCTTACAGCATTGTGACGACCAGGAAAGAACCTCAGCACAAAGCCAATCAAAAGAGGGGTTGTGCCTCTGTAACCAAGGATAACCAATAACCAGCGGAAAATGAGGAGAGGAAATTACTTGGAAATTGGATTATCTCATGGTGAAGAGTCCCTACGGCCATGGTCAATGGTGCAGTCTCATGAGTCACCTGGGAAAGCTGCAGAGGTCTCCCATCAATAGCCTCAATAGCGAGTGGAGTGGCCCAAAGCTGCAGCGGAATTGAGTGCTTAGACACAAAGGCACTATCTATGAACAGGCCTGCAGCCCCAGAGTCGATTAGAGCCTGTATCTCGATGGACGACTCAGACCAAGAAAGGGTAACCGGAACCAGGGGCTTATCCTTACGGATGACGGGGGAAGTAACAACGCCACCTATAGTCTGTCTCCTACAGGACCTCAGGTGCAAGCACCCCCCCGGACGGGTAAGACAAGACTTCAAAAAGTGACTTGCCTAGCCACAATAAAGGCACAATCTCTCCCTCCTCCTAAAGGCTCTGTCATCCACAGAGAGATGTGTAAAGCCCAACTGCATGGGTTCTACTTCACTGACAGGCTCGGAACCAGGAGGTATGGGAGATGAGGAAGGCACGGGTGGGACTACAAAGCTCGGAGCCAAACATACAGGAGGCTTCCGAAAGCACTTCTTAAAGAGGGTCTCACTCTGAGTCTGGAGTCAATGAGAATGGCAAACGTGATTAACCTCTCCAGCTCAGTGCGTATGTCTCAGACTGCTATCTCATCTTTGATGTTATCCGAGACACCATGAGAAAAAGCATCCACGAGAGCCTCATTGTTCCAAGCAACCTCTGCTGCCAGAGTACGGAATTTAATGGCATAATCGGCAACTGTTCTCGTACCCTGCTTGACGGACATATTTGCTGCTTTTGGCAGCAGTAGTGGAGCATGCAGGAATGTCAAATACCCTTTTAAAGGAGATCACAAACTCTAAGTAACTCTGGGCAATTTTTTTTTGCGACTCCCATAGAGGGTTTGTCCAGGCCAAGGCTCTGTCAGAAAGCAAAGAAATCATGATGTCTACTTTGCTTCTGTCTGTGAGGAACGCCTGGGGCAGTATCTCAAAGTATAACACAACCTGGTTAAGAAACCCTCTACATTGAACTGGATCACCCCCAAATCTCTGGGGAAGTGGAGTGGAACCAGATATACCCCTTGTAGAGGTAATATATGAGGCGGGTGCCTGCATAGAGACTTCAGCATCAGCGAGAACGGCCTGCAACACAGGTTGTGCTGGAACAGCCATCGTGCGAGGAACCAGATAAGCAGTGTGATTCAGGAGTTATGACAAACTGATCAATGCGTTGATCCTGCTGATCCAATCTGGAAAAAATATTACCAGCAAGTGGATTAACTGCATCTTCCGAATTCATGGCCTTCACCTACTGTCAGGGACCATGAATCCAACAAAGAGAGAAGTGAAGTAAAATCACACTTTTTAATAAAAATATAAAATTTTATAAACAGAGTAAATGTGGTCAAAACATAGCCAGGGTTCGGTAACCGGAACAGATAGTCAGAGCAAGCCAGTGAAACAGGAGTCCAGAGATCAGCGAGGTCAAATAAATGGAATGCAGTGTCAGGAGCCAGGAGGAGAGTCAGCCAAGCAGGGTCTTGAATCCAGGAACCAGAAGGGAATGTCAAAAAGGCAAAGTCTTTCACAGGAACGCACAGCAGAGATTTCTCCAGATATGTTGACCAGACAAAGGGATCTGAGATCTGATCCAGGCAGTTTATATAGCTAGGGGAGCTGGCTAAAGAGAAGGATATGGACATCAGGTGAAACAGAGTGAAAGCTGAGACTGGCAATTAACCCTCGGCTGAGCAGCTTGCTCTGAGAAGAGAGGGCTGAGCTCTGCCCTGACATCTTGTTACTTTAAGCCTTTTGACCAGTGGTCTCCAAACTAAAGCCCGGGGGCTGGATATGGCCCTTTGCTTGCCTTTATCCAGCCCCTGGGGTACTATTCTCCACTGATACGAAAAATTATTCCAACTGACACCAACAATGAGCCACTATTCCTCCCAATGATACCAACAATGGGTCACTATTCTTCCACCTTATACCAAATGGGGTTCTCTTCCACTGATGCCAGGAAAATTTCCACCCCTGCTGGCCACAGCCGCCCCCCCCCCCCAAAGTCTGAACAACAATAAACTGGCCCTTTGTTTAGAAAGTTTGGAGACCCCTGGTTTGCACTAAAGGTAACACTGCTCCTTTATTCACAATTTTGTTTCTTCAGTTTACATGTTTGAAGTTAATATACAGTAGGTCAAATTTTTTTTTCAGAATAAGTGCATATGTTCAGCAGGAGAAATAGTGTATATCGATCATATGCCTCTTGTTAAAAGGTTTCCATGCTATATTTAAATAGCCTTATGTCGGGGAAGAGGTTAAAAATTTGGCACATTACAAGTATAGAATACTGTTATCAGAGGCGTAACTAGAACCTTCAGGGCCCGGGTGCAAGAAATTAGGAAGGGCCCCCCCTGACCCCTGGGCAGGGCCCTTCCCTCTGGTCGCTGATCCTGGGGCCCTTTACTCCCATCACGGGTCCCTTTATTACGGTCCTGCATCGGGACCCTGGGAACAGCAGAAGACAAATAAACTGGATAGGAGGGGCGGCGGGGGCAGCATATAGAGGAACCAATCTCCTGCATTAGGAGGAAAATGGAGGAGTTTGGTTCCTCTAAATGCCTATCCAGGTGTACAAGGGAAGCACATGGGCCCCCTGGAGCATGGGGCCCGGTTGCAATCGCATCCCCTGCAACCCCTATCGTTACGCCCCTGACTGTTATTGTATTTAAAAAAGACAACACTAAGATGTTCATTTTATACTGACATTCATTTAGCATCAATTCCACAAGGTAAAGTACCTAATATTACTCACATCTTTATGACATGCATTGTCAGAAGCCTTGGTAGGCATTGTAGATAAACCTTAGTATTTATTTTCTCCAAAGATTAAAACCAGTCACAATCTGTCATTTAGATGTATATCTTTAGCAAACTACGTGGTAGGCCTTGTAGAAATGACTAATTCAATAGTCATGTCATCCATGGCAAATATCCTACTCTAGTGCAGTTTCTACTTGAATTTGCAAATTACTTCTATGTATTTCCATGGGGTATTTTCATTACCATGGGAAATATATTAAACCTAATTTGACCCAGAGGGTCAGTCCAGTTTTATAGCAGCAGGAATGTACTCTATGTATTATACCCTCTCTTTATAAACCCCTGCAGCAAATGTGATGATCATGATTCCGCTCAGTATCCACTAATGCATGCTGTGGTAATTTTAATATGTTAAAGAACCCAGAATTGGATGCTTTTCATAATGACCCCTCTATTTTCCATATGCTAACAGGTATAACATTTGCTCAATTTATGGAAGAGGTAGAATCTAGGATACATTTATTTTTTATGTTTACAACACTTACGGAATTTAGAATACTTCTGTCTCTCCCCAAGAAGAAATTCCTTATCTACATTATATTATCTGGATTATATGTTTGCTTCTTCTTACATACGTCCACTAAAAACATAACCTAGCATCTTTGCTCGCTTTATCTATGGTCACCACCCTTTACTTCTGGAATCTTCCACTACTAGTAGGTTTAGTACATTTGTACATACTTATGTCATACCTACATACATTATGTTTGACCATTAAAGTGTCTAAACCATTAAAATAACAAATGTTATAAGTACTTGCTTTGTGCAATGTTTTTGCACAGAGCGGCCCCAAACCTCTTTTGCGACTCCCTGCTGGTGCTCTTGGCTCCTTCTCTTGTGGGTTTGTCACCATAGGAAGCCTCTTCCACAAGCCTATTAACACACACACACACACACAGGTGCAGCTCAGCCCTGCCATCAGCTCTCTGTTCACATGATTTGATTGACTGCCTCTGTGAACAGAGACAGAGGAGAGAGCAGCTGCAGACGGGCACGGTGCTGGATTGAGATAGGACTCATGCAAGTATAAAGGAGGGAGAAGTAGCAATGCAAACACTAGGTCATTTTGTACCTTAATGCAGGAAAGACATTAAAAGAGATGTAAGGGAATGTTTTTCTTTTGTTTTTGAATCATACTTACCTTGGTGGATGCAGCATCATTCCATCTGCATCTGTTTAACACTTAAGAAAAATCAGTACAACTGCCAAGGTGTCAAACTTGAAGTACTATGACCCTGTACTATGCATATACTGATATAATTTCCACACTTGCTTGTGGGTCTCGTGGAGGTCAGGCATTAACTATGCACTGTAACAATAATGGTCTGGCAACATTTCTGTTTCCATGGTGCACTGCTGCACTAACAGAGGAGTGCATGAGAGCACAACAACTTCACAGGTAGTGGGCACTGTGCTATATTTAAAGGAAAATAGCCTAAACTCAAAAAGTATGCCCCACCCTCTGACCAGCAGTGTATTTAGGTTTTGTGCTGCCCTAGGCCTGACTAAACTAGTGTACCCCCCCAATTTAAATATGAGCCACCCACCCCCCCTAATTTAAATATGAGCCACCCCTTCCTGTTTCCTGACCCACCTTGAAATTTTCCAGTGGGGACACCAGTGGGGACACCAGTGGGGACACTAGTTTTGAGGGCTTTGGAGGGGCGAGGGGGGCATTGGATTCCCCTTATTTGCAGAGATTTCCTTACGCTTCCTGTTTGGCTATGGGGCAGAAAAACAACTCATTAGTTGGGGTCCGCCGTCCGGGTCCCCTACATAAGTATGAGTTGTCCCCCCCTGATGGCGGCCCTGCCAAGCCGCTTCATGGGGGTGCTAGACCGTTTTGCCTCCCGGGCCAGTCCGCCTTATAGGACTTGCGCTACACTAAGTGTAGCGCAAGCCAGCGGGGACTCTTTTCATGCTGCCCCCCCTGCAAAGTGCCGCCCTAGGCCTGGGCCTTGTAGGCCTAGGCTAAGATACAGCGTTGCCTCTGACACAACAAGGCTAAATAAGGAAATAGGAGGATTTATTTGTGAAATATTTCCAACAAGGCAACAAAGCAGAATAACAATAACAGTGAACAAATACAATACATTGTCACACCACCAATAATAAAAGGACAGATGGTATCTGCACCTGGACCCTGAAACTAGGGAGATCCTAACCAAGGGGCGGTACTGAAAGTTAAAAGTCCTTCAGTCTTTCCAAACCCCTCCCACTGACCAGTGTAGTTTAATTGTTGGGGCCCAAAGTTCCGGCAATAGAGTGCTCAGGTTTAACCACTTCCCGACCGCCGTATGCAGAATGACGGGCGGGAAGTGGTTTAGCTATCCTGACTGGACGTCATATGACGTCCTCAGGATAACAAGTCCCTGCGCGCACGGGGGGGGGGGGGCGCGCATCATGGCGATCGGTGGTGTGGGAGGTCAGTCTGACCCCCCGCAATACCGATCTCTGTAAAGTGCTTCCATCCGAAGCACTTTACCATGTGATCAGCCGTGACCAATCACGGCTAGTCACAGTGTAACACAGGAAAGCCGTTTATCGGCTTTCCTGTACTCAGGTCTGCAGACCTGAGGAGTGGAGAGCCGATCGGCTGCTCTCCTGACAGGGAGGGTTTGTGCTGATGATTTATCAGCACAGCCCCCCCTCAGATCACCACACTAAACCACCAGGGAGCCTGCCCAAGGACCACCAACAATGTCACCACCCAGGACCACCAGGGAGCCAACCAGGGACCACCCGGGAGCCGATCTGGACCACCAGGGAGACCACCCTAGACCACCAGGTAAGGGGCATAGTGTCCAAAATGAAGGGCACTTAGTGCCACCTTCAGATGCCACCCTAGACCACCAGGGAATGGGCCCCTTTCTGTACATATGCCCACTAGTGCCCCATCAGTGCATACCAGTGCCCCTTTCAGTGCATACCAGTGCCACATATCAGTGCCCACCAGTGCCACCTACTAGTGCCCACCTATCAGTGCGCAGTGCCCCCTATGAGTGCCAATCAGTGCCATCTATGAGTGCCCATCAGTGCCGCTTATCAGTGTCCATCAGTGCCGCTTATCAGTGTCCATCAGTGCTGCATATCAGTGCCCGTCAGTGCTGCTTATCAGTGCCGCCTAACAGTGCTCATCATTGCTGCATATAAGTGCCTCATCATCAGTACCACCTCATCAGTGCCACCTCATCAGTGCCAATCAGTACTGCCAGATCAGTGCCCGTCAGTATAGCCTCATCAGTGCCCACCAGTGACGGAGAAAATTTACTTATTTACAAAGTTTTGTGACAGAAATAGAGATTTTTTTTTCAAACTTTTCGGTCTTTTTTTGTTTATAGCGCAAAAAATAAAAACCGCAGAGGTGATCAAATACCACCAAAAGAAAGCTCTATTTGTGGGAACAAAATGATAAAAACTTTGTTTGGGTACAACGTCTTGAAGTGGTTAAAGAGGATCCCACAGTAAAGAGTGTAAGTACCCACATTGTGTCCTAAGGTAAAGTGATACTGTACCTTTAGGAAGTGGGCAAGACAGTTAGTTTTTGGACCTGGTGACATCAGCAGCAACTCAGGACCTGTCAATGGCGATCTCTTACAGAATTATGATGCTAGAGACCACTCAGGACCTGGAAATGGCATTTTCTCACAGAACTAGTGATCTCAGCAAGGACGGTGGTGATCTCTCGCAGCTGTGACTTCCGTGTAGATGTGACAGTAAAGCCTCTATCTCTTTTTCTCTGACATCGAGGTGAACACTCCAGCAGGTAGTTTTGATGGTCACATTCTCTCTTCTGAGATTGCCCAGAGCTCCTGGCTTCTGCTTCCTTTTCCTTCTCTCATATGCACACAGCTTCTAGGCTTTGTAGCTCCACACAGATCTAACACCCTGAGTGCAGTCTCTCTGGGGACTACCTCCCCCACAAGTCATTGCTCCTGTCAGCAGTCCTCAGGCAAAGGAGGGGGCCATTCTTCCCCAGGCTGTACTGCAGCCAGAGTGTCCTCTGTATCCTGGGCAGTGGGCAGGCTGTCCTCCAGCAGCTACAGCTGCAAATGCAGCCCTGTCACAGTTCCTGTGTCCTTTTGTTTCCCTCTCTCTGGCTATAAAGCTGCTCCATACTCTTCACTTGTGTCCAGGAAGAGGGGAATGACAGCTGCAGTGTGAGGGCAGGAGTGACAGCCCAGTCCATGTGGATGCAGACCAGGAAGTGCTGCGCACCACGACTATACATGGTTTAGTCTGCCACATATAATAAAGGTGTCACTGCTGTCACAGAAGGTACAGGTAAACTATGTCATTGAATTGTAATGTAGTGCTACCATAATGTAGTTATATGAATCCCTCAACTCTCTCTTCAAGAGAATCTAAATGCCGGGAGGAGGGCATTCGCCCATGTGACTGTTGTGATTGGCTTTCACAGCGGTGAAATGATCGGAAAATCCCACTTGCAAGTACGCATCAAGAGTTTCCCTTGACATTTTCCCGTTACTGTGTTGGGAGTGTGCAGTGAGTACATTCTTCAGCACAGTAAACCGTTTCCTATGGATGCATATTTGCAGCAACAGAGGCCGCAGCTGCTGGAACATGTTACATGTACCACCCTAAATATGGGTGAAACATGTAAGATATTCCAAAAGGTGAGCTTATCCTTTAAACAAGTCATGTGATTTGTTTTACTGTAAATGTAACAACAGTTTCTCCAGACAGGAAGCGAGGCAAAATCTGCAATAGAGACACAGGCAATAAATAAAATCTGACGGGGTTCTGACTTTTCTCTACTCCCCCCCGCACAGCCTTTCACTGGGAAGTTCATTGTGCTGTTGCTTCTCCTCCCCCAGCTCTTATGCAGATGATAACAGAGGGATCACTTATAAAAATTGCTTTAAAAACGCTGGACCAAAAAACGCTAATGTTTTAGCTTGTTTAGCCTAGTGTGTAAGCTCCATTTAGTAGTGGTAGCGTTAAGGAGCGGGGCCGCCTCCTGTCAGACTGCGGAGCTGTCAGATGGCAGAAGCCTTCATTGGGAGCAGAAGTTTTTTTTTTCGGGTTGGCAATTGCAGCAGGTGTTATGATTGACAATGGAGTTACAGTGGGAGACATTTTTTTATATTTGTTTTTTTAAATAAAGGACTTGTCAAAAACTGCCTACTGTCTTTTTTTACACTACACTTTTTTGGGTGAATGAGTAGGGGTACTATGTACCCCTACTCATTCACATGGGGGGGCGGGATCTGTGGGCCCCCTTGTTAAAAGGGGGCTTCCAGATTCCGATAAGCCCCCTGCCTGCAGACCTCCACAACCACCAGCCAGGGTTGTGGGGAAGAGGCCTTTGTCCCCCATCAACATGGGGACAGGGTACTTTGGGGGGGCCTCTGCCCCAAAGTACCCCCTATGTTGAGGGCATGTCGCCTGGTATGGTTCAGGAGGGGAAGTGCTCGCTTGCTCTCCCCCCTTTCCTGGCCTGCCAGGCTGCATGCTCAGATAAGGGTCTGGCATGGATTTTGGGAGACCCATGCCATTTTTTAAAACATTTTGACCCGGGGGTTCCTCTCAAAATCCATACCAGACCAGAACTGTTTTTTTTTTTAAATTTTGGCGTGGGGTACCCAGTGGTTTTTTACATTCAGCTGTCAGCAGGGGAAAAGAAACTCTGTTAAATGCCAGAGCCCAGCAGTTTAGGAGCTGTCAGTGTTTTTTTCTGACAAAACACTGCTGCCCCAGAAAGCGCTGGCAGGGGATTTTGTTCTGCCACTAAACTCTCCTGCCAAAAAAGGCTAGTAAAAGCCTATGTGCGCATGAAAACATAGGATAACATGCAGGAGAGTTTAGAGGCCATTAAAAAAAGTCTGACGTCCAAAACAGCAGCTGTAAAATGCCCAGTGTGCATGAGGCCTTAAACTAAATGGGTGATTTTACAAGGTGATCATTTACAATCACGTTAATACATTCCAGGTGAATCCAAAGTTGTTCATATTCTTACAGTTTGTTTTCTTAAAAGATCAGCTATAACTTCATTTTGAAAGCCTGTTCCTTGTCAGCATGTAGTAGTGAAAGACTTTTGCTCTCTGTATGGACACAGAGGTCTCTCTGAAAAGGTCTGAGAGGCTCCCTGCTAAGTTTAACCTTTCGCTCAGCAATCAGCAAAGCTTACACTCACCGCCTAATTCAGTAAGAGGGGTGTGTTGAACCTCAGCAGTGTAATCACTGCTTCCACACAGAGAGCAAGAGTCCTTCTCAGCATGCGGGCAGGTAATAGACTTTGCTACTAAGGCAGTATCTGCTTTCTAAATCAAAAGAACTGTAAGACTTTACACACCTTGGAGGACTTTTATCAATTCTGTTGCTAGGCAAGAAAACACTAAACAAGAGCAGATATTCTCTGACAGATTTACTACAACAGCTTAGCTTGTAAATTCCTCCCTCAGCTACTCTAAATTAGCACTACAATAGAATGAAACTTGACCTTGACCACTTCTTAACTGTGCATCACTTTAGAGTGAATATTTGTTTAATCTAAATTGATCAATCTATCTCAGAACTTTGCAAATTTGGTGCAGTCGGCTGCCCAGAATTACAGGCATAGTAAATATATAGAAAGACTTGTTGCAATAAACACCCCCACTTACATTTTAGCTTTTCAGGTCTCTTCTACCTAAAAAAAACCCCTTTTCCCCTCTCTCTTGGCAGTTTTTGAATGAGTACCTTTATGCACGTGTGCAGTTTAGTACACACCCTGGCTCATCTTTGCCATCTGTAAGGCTCCATTCACACTGGCTTAAAAATTGCTGCTTCTATTTTGTATTTTGCCTGTAGAAGCAGGTCAATGTTATTCTATGTGTCCATGCACATTAGGATGATTAGAGGCATATTTTAAGCTCAGCGTTTAGAGGCAGTAAAACAATGCCCTTCTGGTTTGCATTTTTGATTGGACTTTCTGGCAGAAAAAAAATGCTAAACTCTTCTAAACTCTCCTAAACTCTATATGAGCGTTTTTTGGGGTTTTTTTTGCCAATGGAACTGGAGTTGTTTTTTTTTAAGTCCAGTGTGCATGGAGCCTAAGAATGCAGCCAGTAGTCCAGTGATGATGTACAGAAGCCATCCAAGGAGAGGAGGTCATCAATGTGGGAATCAGAAGATGTAACAGAGAAGTTATTGGTGTTGGCTGATGGAGTAGCCAGGGTCAGCTTTGATCTGTCATCCCAGGGCATCCCATTGGACAGGATCGGGGGTCATATAACTGTTTTTATGGGAATTAATTTTAATAAAGCAGCTAATTTCTTACTTTTTTAGAACAAAGACCTCCAAAATAGTTGCCCTCCCAGGGGTCTCATCAGATGCCCAGAATGAATCTAGCGTACCAAAGGGGGGATATCCTTTCAGCACCAGTCCAAGGTTTACTGTGACAGAGATTTTAAATAGTTCTTACAAGCAAGAAACTAAGCAGAGGTTTTCTAAATTAAATTCTTAAATTAACAGCAAACATTTTGGACATCTTACACCAAGAATGATTAGAATGTGGCTCACAAGCTTTAAGTGACAAGGGACTACTGTTTTACAGGTACAGTTCCAAATGTTATAAAAAGTGAACTCTGGCATATACTAAGGTGAAAAAGGAGCATTGAAAAAAAGAAAATAAACAGAAAAATGTCATTATATTTTTCAAAGAAATTAAATGACTATTTATGTGTTTTTGACTGAGAAAACACATTCTCTGATTTGCTTGAGCGCAGAGAGAAACTTAAGAGCCAAATACTAAAGACAGTGTTAAAAAAGTTCGCTACTAAGATCACATGAGGTGAGCTTAGTCATTGTAACATGCTTGAAGCTGCCAAAGGTTTAAACAACCTGAAGACATAATGTTAACATTATAGTAATGTATTTGTTTTGCTGGTAGAGAATTTTGCATATTTAAATTATGCTGCTGGCGCGGTGGGAATGATAGGCTTCATTTTGTATGACCTTAGACGGGAACTCAACTCATCTAATGCATTCCAATTAGTTTGACAGACAATCCATACAGCAGAAAAGAATGAAATTCCAAACGGGAGAATCCTGGGTCCTCTAAAATGAGGTGCACAGTCATTAAATATGACTGTTTTCAAATTAAAAATGTATTTGCAACCTACAAGCCTGTATTAGAAGTACTTATTTTTTCTAAATATACAACATTTGTCTTCAGTGTGTAAGTGTTTTGTCTACCATACATTATAAGGTATGAAAAAGCTAATGTCAGAACAGACTTAAAATGGGAAAAATTGCTTCAGCCGTTTTCAGAATGTAAAATGCATTATGTACACTATCACTCTCATAATTGTACAGGACTAAAAGGTAAAAGGGACAACTGAGCAAAGCCATGTTTTTTAATAAATATGTTATCTTGTTTTCCCCCCTGCTGTCACATCTGTACACCACCTATAAACTATAGCAATTTTTACAATTCTGCTGTGGGCCTACTGGTTTGCCAATAATGTTTTCATTACGTAATAATATAGTAATACACATACAATTTTTTAAGAACAAACAAGGCTTTATTTTGCCAATATTGTCTTGCAAAAATGAGATCCATAGACAAAAATGTTATCAAACAAAAAAAAGCAATTTGTTATGTGTTACATGTAATAGTGATGCTGTAGATATAAGTATACATTTTTTTTATCATTTGGCCCATTTAAATGGCACTAATATTATTAGTCTGGTGCAAGCATTGCAAAGCTCTTTACAAATGAAATAAAAGCTTCTTTTTTTTTTTCAATTTTGCATTTTTATTTTAAAGGCTAGGATTACCTTTTACAGAAACTGCTCCATGCAGAAAAGAGACCCTAGTAGTTTTAAACACACTGTGCAGTTTGTTAAAATATAGTTAGTTGCAGATGCCATACCTGTAGTCAATTCCTGTCTCCGTGCAGTCTGGCTAAATTACTCCATTAGTTACATCCTCCTATCCTGGGTCAATGCTGGACACAGATGCCGTTGGCTCTTACCCCTAGCATTGCAGGAGTGAGGATGCTGCCTGTTTTAAAGCTGCACATGCACAGAGTGTGCTTGCTGTTCACCAATCCTAGCAGTGGCTGTGTTCAAAATGTTGGGATGAAAACAATGAAGTATTTCAGCCAGGCTGAAATACTTGTTCTGGTGAAAACTAGGAAGTCTAGGAAGGGATTCCCCTCATTTTGGAGAGAATTTACAACCTGTAAGTTAGGAAGTGAAGTAAAATCCCCCCCAAAGGGACATAAAAAAAAAACAACAGGGTTAAATTGATGAACAAAATAGGAATTGTGTACTTACCTTAACATCTTTTTCTCAAAGTCCTATGGTGGACACAGGCATTCTTAAACAGGCAGGTTATACTGCCATCTACAGGAGGTTGACACTGGCAACCAAAAAAATATTAAGCCAGCCCCCCCCCCATATAATCTTGTCTGTGAGAAAGTAGTAAAAGAGCAAATAACACAGAGGAGCTTGACCTGTATCACTCAAAGAACATCAAGAAAAATATTTATCTGTAATTACAAAAGTCCTATTTTCTTTATCATCCGTTGAGGGACACTAAAATCTTACACAGTCAGGACCTCCAAAAGCAATCCAACTGAGGGGTATGCAATAGCTAATGAGAGATCCAGTAGATGTGGAGATCATACTACAAAAGAGTATCATAAGGAATCAAAACCTGAACTAATTATGAAATTTGTCACAACCAAAGGGAGGACATGAGGATAAAAGAAGCGCCAGGCTAATCCTAGTGCAGCATTATTTTATTCGATTAAAATGCAAGATAATGACAGTATAAGATGCACTCACATAGTGCTCTTGTAGGTTGGTGCTTGCCACGTCCAGCATCGGAGCAGAACCGCTGGCATATCCCTGTGATGTTGTGCCATGAGCGCCATATGTCTGTGGGAAGGTGAAGCCTCGAGGGACCTTGGGAGGACTCCGGCTGAGTTACTCAGCGTTGTGATTCGGAACCTCCTTGCTGTAGTGTTTTTCCAACCCAGATTCCTTTTCACATGTATAGTTTCACTGTGTTAATGGTTATCGCCTACTATTCTGTGGGCTTTTATTTCCTTCCCTTCCATCACTTGAGGATGAACCTGCAAGTGGGCTGATTAATAAAAAACAAATGGATTCCTACATCCACAAAACCAAGGTGAATCAAAGAATGCTCCCTGCTATGAGGTTGTATTCTGAAAGCGGAGCTCTCCACTATCAGAATACACTGATTTGTCACTGCTATTAGGGATGCACCGATACCACTTTTTTGCAACCGAGTACGAGTACCGATACTTTACCTCAGGTAATCGCCCTTTACCAATCACCGATACCTATCGCCTTGGAAGATTAGGTAGAGGAGTGGTTTAGGAGGTGGGGGTGTTAGGGAGTTGGGTGATGGCGGGGCGGAGTAGAGGGGTAAGTGAGGGCAGCGTAGTTGAGAGTGGGATTGTGGGGTGGGAGAGTTGGAATGGAAGAGGCTGTGATTGCTGGTGCAGAAGAGGATGAGAATGGGAGGGTCAGTGGGAGACATGGGACAGAGGTGACAGCTGGTGGAGGGAAGGAAGAGGCAACAGGCAGAAATGACAGCGGTGACTGCAGGCATGGTACAGGAGATGGTCAGAGACTGCAGATATGGTACAGGAGACAGCCAGAGACTGTAGACATGGTACAGAAGATGATCAGAGACTGCAGACATGGTACAGGAGATGGTCAGAGACTGCAGAGAGAGAGGGGGGTTGAGAGAGAGAGGGAGGTTGGGGTGACAAAGAGAGGGTGTTGAGGGAGAGAAAGGGGGGTGGGAGTAAGAGAGAGAGAGAGGTTGAGATAGAGAAGGGGTGGGGTGAGAGAGAGAGGGGTGAGGCTCCCCCCCTCCTCACCAACCCCCAGCTCCTTAACCCTCAGCTGTTTCCTGCACAACCTGTCCAGACACACTGTCGGCTCTGCCATAATCACTGGGGACACAGAGAGCACAGCTTGCGGCATCATCTGAGTGAATGGTATGTGCTGTGTGTATGTGCCTAGATCAAGCCATGTTCAGTGCTGTGTACTGTAGGATGAAAGATTACTCTGTATCTTCATTAGCTGCTCCTCTCCGATCTCTTCCCTTTTCCCCGGTGATCAGCCTCTTCCTGGCTCCTCGAGTCCTTCCTTGCACTGCCTATATTATCTTTGCCTCTCACGCCCCCCCCCTACGGATCTCCGGCGCTGCCTCGCTCTGTCACCAGCAAGAGCGGTGTGCTGCCCTTGTGTTTCCATAGCAGCCGTGCATTGTCACCCGGTGTGTGTCCAGCCCGGGCCCCCATAGCAATGCCACTGGCGGGGATGCCACTGGCTGGAGGGGAGGAAGAGGCGGTCTGCTCCTAAACGATGTTACTTCCGGTATCGGTTTCCGGAACCGGCCAATTTTCGCGAGTACCGATACTCACGAAGATGGCTAGTATCGGCAACGATACCGGTATCAGTATCGGTGCATCCCTAACTGCTATCAGTGATACACTGATCAGTCCTTGATGAACCGTTCAAATTTTGATCCATCTATGGCCAGCTTTAGTAGAGGACTATCCCATTATCCATAAAAAACAGGTGTAACAACACATCACCTGAACACGAGGAAACTAGACTAAATAAGATGGTCAACAAGAAATATTTACTGGGCCAATTCTCAAAGAAAAAACAGGTCCCTAAGGGGAAGTTTGAACATACAAAAATAATGTCAAAAATGTAAAAATATAAATAAGTAAAATTATCAGATGACTGCAAGAAAAAACTTAAGCCTAGCATATATAAGCCTAATTTTGAGGGAAGGACATTTTGACAGACATAGCATGTCCAGAGAAAGGAACAATTAGTCCACAGTAGGAGGTTTAAAGCCATTTTTTACAGTCAAATTTGAAAAAAAAACACTATATGTGTGTTATGTGTCCCTATTCACACAGCATGTCTATTTTTTTTTTTATTATTATTATTCTCTCTTTACTACTTTCTATAATATAACATACACACATATTTTAAGACCATCAAGCCACCCAACAACACAAAAAGAAATACCACCATAAACCATTCACCACTCCTCCCCTTCCCTAATGCTATCAAGACGGTCAAGACCAGGTGTCATGACTGACTGCAAGGTTTTTTGAACAATAAGTTTTGAGTTTGTCCCTAGCCTGTACTCATAAACATACAACGTAAGACAGTACCCTAAACTTTTAACACTCAGTTAGGACAGACAGTGTTCAAATCTAATTACAATTGATAATCCACCTGCACAATACAAACAGGGTTATTTATGGCAAACACAGCAGCCCCCTCACAAACTAAGGCCTGTTTCACACAGGCTTCAGTTTGTACAAGAGCAGTGTGAACAGCAAATGTTTGCACAGCTTTTGCAGAAGCTTTCAGCAACCTTTGTTGAAGCTTTTAAAGCGCCCTTCAACTCCAGTTTGTAATTATTGAATACAGATCCAAATGAGAGTGCTGATTGTCACTTTAACCTCCCTGGCGGTATGATTATGTCAGGTTTTTGCGTCTAAAAGAGGTACATTGTTTTGCATTGAAAATTTGGCATTTTATATTGTAGGCCTGTAATTCTTAGGAATAACTCACTTAAATCTGTCCAAACAAGAGTCTAGTAGACATCCCGGGTATAATACGTTTTGAAACAACGAAATCATAAATTATAATATAATAAATAACTATTATCAAAAATAATAACATAATAGTAATAAATGTATTCACTAATGTAATCAAAAACACTAAAATTTACTCATTTGCAGAATTGTCACTGTCATCACTTTCACTGTCTGATGACGAATTTCCCCACAAATCAGTATCACTCAATTCTGCAAATGATTTTTATTTACCATCGGTGTTTTCTAACTGATCAAAAACCACTTTTGACGTAAAGGGACACATTTTGGTTGCCATGGACATTCTCAAGTTTCCAGGCAGAAAGAATGGCATATATAATATAAAAGTGCATGCAGGGCACTGGGCAAACCACTAGGGACAAAGGGGATGTGAAATGATTTCATACAGCAATGTAATCTTACAGATTACAGTGTACTCTATGTTTATTATGTATTTCACTATTTGAATTTCCCGCCGGTCTCCACCCCGTGCGACGCAATGCCAACAGGGAACGCAGCCCAGCACACAGAGTGAATCAGGCAGAAGACAGCCCACTGACACAGTGGGGGGACATCACTGGATCCAAGGGACAAGGTAAGTAACGCTGCCTGGATCCAGCGATGCAATCCCGATCGTGGCTCTGGGTTACCGCTCTTGGTACAGAAAATTCACCCCAAGCCAAACTCGGGAATACCGCCAGGGGGGTTAAACAAGCTGCTAGCAGGCTGCAGCACTACTAGAAGCTTGTGGAAAACCGGCAGCCGCCTGCTAGCAGCTTGTTTAAAGTGACAATCAGCACTTCAATTAAGATCTGTATGTAATATTTACAAACAGGAAGTGAAGGATGCCTGATATTCTATGGAAGGGGACAGCCTCTTAACAACCAGTTGCAGTACTATAAGGTCCGCCTTTTCATCTCCCTGTTGTCAGGATGAGAATTATCTAAGGAAAAACGAGGGTGTGTGTACTGCCCCTTTGTTGAATATGCATGACTAGATCAGGCGGGTGTATGATGTGCTCCCCTATACACTGAAGAAGTCCCACCCCTGGGACATAATGCGTATGGAAGGGAGTCATGTCACCCGCGGCCGTCTCCTGTGTTCATCTTATGTGGTTTTATCAAAGAACGCGTGTTGGCTGGCACTTAATTGAAGTGCCTTTTATGAAAGTGTGATTCCTTTTACTTTTATTAAATGCATCCTAGCAGAGAGCACTAGATATTTCCTGTTTCATTTACATGTACCGGGACACTGACGAGTTTGTGCTACGATCCTCCTGTCCTTAAGTTGATGTGGTTATCTGTGTTGTTTACTATAAGAAGACGGTTACTGATCTGCCCCAGGATTATTGCCCTTAGGGGAAAGCTTTCATGACCCTTTGTTGACTCAGGGGTCCTGGAGTTAAGGTGTTAGGAAAAAGACCCTTTTGCCAGCATTCTGGGCGTTTCCGCGGTGGTGCGCGCACTCCCGTGCGCGTCCGCGCGCTCCCGTGCGCACCCGCGCGCGGCTGTGCGCGCGCACGCGCCGGAAACGGCGCCAAACGGCGCCTATTTAAACCCAGGGACTCTTGCATTGAACTGCTGCTCGTTCTACAGCGTTCCAGACCTGTGTGCCTCAGCTCCCTACCTGTTCCTGTGTTTTTCCTGTTTCCATTTGACCCGGCTTGCCTTGACCTGTTGTCCGCTACCTGCATCGACCCCGGCTATCCACGACCATCCGTTTGTCTACTCCTCTGTACCTCCGCTGCCCGCCCGTTAACGAACCTTTGCCTGAACTTGACGATCCGCTTGCCTAACCCTTTTGTACCTCTCTGCCTGCACGTTGCCAACTCTGCTTGTACGACCATTCTCCTGCTTTGCACGACCCTCTGGAATCTCACTCCAAACATCTGTGACCATCCAGCCCTC
>BLSH010504687.1:7781-47696 GCA_018402905.1 Glandirana rugosa
AGCGGGGCAATTGTGTCCCCTTATAAATCCAGCCTTGGATGGGTAACACAAGGCCAACTTGCCAAAACCCCAAAAATAGGACAGGGGGAACTCCACTACAAAGCTGCCTGCAAAACCTTCCACTTTAAACTTGGAAACAGAGAGGCATGAACATAGTGAGAAGAGAAGGAAGGAGGTCTTACAAACCTGAACAGAAGCTTGATGCTGAATCACCCGGGAATTACTGACACCTTGGGTGGAATGGGCCTTGACCAGAAAATGGGGAAGCTTGCCTTTGAGCCCATAGGACTGAGAAGTGAGGTGATAAATCCAACTAGAAATAGTGGATTGAGAGGCAGCCTGACCACTATGAGGGCCCTCAGGTAAATCAAAAAGGGGATCACTGTTGAAATGGAGCTGTAGACTTCAAATATAAACAGCCCAAATAAGACCCAAAGAATTAAGCACCTTTTTGGTTAGGATGTTTTGGATTATGACAAAAGATGGCAGCACAATGTCCTCATTCAGGCGGAATGAAGAAGAAGAAACGACCTTAAGTAAGAAAGAGGACTGAGGCCTCAATTCCACCTTATCCTGGTGAAGAACCAGGAAAGGTTTCCTGCAGGTAAGCACAGCCAACTCAGAGACCCTACGAGCCAAGGTTATGACCACAAAAAAAAAAAAAAAAAAAAAAAGACAACCTTGCATGTAAGGACCGACAAAGGAATCTCTTGGAGAAGTTTGAAGAGAGAAGACTGCAAAACATACAAGACCTAATTAAGGTCCCACAGACAGGAGTGTCTTGTACAGGCAGAACAACCTCTGTGACACCCTGCACAAAATGTTTAACCAGAGAATGAGATGCTATAAGCTTTGAAAAATAATGGCCAAGGCCAAGATTTGCCCTTTGTTGGTATTAAAAGCCAAAGACATCTCTACACGGGCCTAAAGAAAGGCTAAAATGCATCCCACAACACGGTCATGCATGAAACTTTTGAGCTTCAGACCAGGCAAAACAAGCCTTTCATATCCAAAAGGTACCCATTAGTGCAAGTTGATTTTATAGTCTTGAGGAGGGTAAAGATGACAGAATCAGAAATGCCCCCATCTCTTAGGACTTGGGCTTCAGCAGCCATGCCGTCAAAGCCAGTGACTATAAAGTAGGATGGAAAATCAGACCCTGCCCGCAATTTGTCTGCCACAAGATTTATGATGTCTACATACCCCCCCTTCTTGATCATGCACGCCCCATCAGAATTAATGGAATGCCCTCCACCTTTACCCTGAGCAACCAGTGAAGAAGCTGCAGTGGAGTAAGGAAACTGATCTCAAAGATTCACCAGTGCATCTACTACAAAGGCTTGAGGATTCCAGGTTCGGCATATAAATCTGTCCAGCTTGTTGCTAAATCTGGATACCAGGAGATCCACATCTGGCATCCTCCACCTCAAGCAAATCTCTGCAAATACCTCCAGGAGAAGGGCCATTCTCCTGGATTCAGCTGCTGACTCTTGGGAAAGTCCGCCTACCAATGTTCCACACCAGGAACATGCACAGCAGAGAGGGCCAGAATGTGCATTAAGTGGTGTGATTTCTTGTTTCACCTTGATGGTTGATGTACCACTGCGGTGACATTGTCTGATTACACTCTTATAGTGTATGTGATCCTGAGGGTCGACAGACCAGTGTAGAGGAGCAAGCCAAATCACCTGAAGGTCCAGGTTGTTGATTCCCAATTTCAGCTATTCTGAAAGCCTAGTCCCCTGAACCAAGAGATCACTAGAACAACTTTACAGTCTGCAATCTGTTGTCAACACCTTACAAGGATTTTCTGGTGTCCTGTATCTGAGTGGCTATACACCTTTCCAAATACGGCTTAGTGTTGGAAGTCAGATGCATAGGCAGATGTAAGGATTCCTGACAAGTGTCCCAGACCAACAGGATATTGAGCCGTAAGAGCTCCAGAGTGAAACTGGTCATAGGAGACCGAATTGAAGGCTCCAGCACCTTCATGGAGGCCTGGATGGAGGGACTATCGAATGATCTCATGGACTCCATCTGGAGGCATTTCTCCTGCAGAAGTAAAACATTCATCCGTACTATGTAGGATCCTAAGCCTAAGCACTCCAGACATTTTGTCAGAACCAAGACCTAGTTCTGAAACAGTACCCTGCCAAACTTCTTCAGGTTTATGCCATCTGCTGGACATTTGACATCAGGTTCTGAGTCAATTGAACCCCCTGGTTCTCAATAACCCCAGCGCCAGAGCCAACACCTTGGTAAACACTCTGGGGGCCGTGGACAGGTCAAAGGACAATGATAAAAACTGATAATGGAGATCTTCCACTGCGAATCACAGAAACAATTGGTGAAGTCAGAAAATTCTTGATATTCCCCGACACCAGAAGTCCCCCTGATGAAGCTAATAAATCACTGACTTGGCATACTCCATCTGGAATTTTTGTACTTTCTGCACATTTATGCAGAGGAAGGCTTCTCTAAGGATTTGACACACTTAAAGTGATAGTAAAGGCCTTTTAATGATATATACCTCCAGGTAAGCCTATAATAAGGCTGACTTGTAGGTACAGTAAATATCTCCTAAACGTACTCCGTTTAGATATTTACATCAGCAGTGCCGGTACATATTCAATGGACCGTGTGATGTCCATGGAGAAAGCCAAGAGGCAAGTGTGACATTATCACGGTTAGGCCTCTCAAACGGCCACAGCCCACAAACCCAGAAGGACTGAGTGAAGATGGAAGCCCTGGGAGAGCTGTGACAGCGCTCCGCTGGAGGGCTTTGTTTTCAGGTAAGTTTTTCATAACGTGTTAGAATGGGATGCATACTAGCACATTCTGCTCTTAACTTGCAGGGAGAAGATTTGTTTGTTTTCTTTTTTGCAGTTTGCTTCCGATTTAATAGTGCCAGACCTTGTGGGTGACCTGGGAGCAAAAGCATGGGGAGTCTCGATGTGGAGGTTGGGGGAGTGAAGCATCAAAAGGGATGTTTCTTAACAATCAAAGAGGGAGAAGACTCTGAAGTCTCTTCCTTAGGCATCTTTCGCTGAGAAGATGGGTACCTTTTGCTAACAGTAACATCCTTCATAATAATATCAAGAGGCGATCTGAAGAGATGCTGTACCTTAAAGGCAGTGAGGCTCAAATACCTTAGTTCCACAGTCCAGCACGTTAGCCAAAGTGCCCTATGCATATGTACTAGTATAAAAATTCACATTCCTGCGCTTACTGTGACATCCACAAATCATACAAAAAAGGTATTGTGTCATAATAAATAAAAAGTGAAAAGAAAAATATAAATAATAGTCCCAATGTATCTGAACCCAAATCCACCAATGTGATGATGAGAAGTCTATCTGGATGCTTCCAACATCAAACTGTAGCACCACCTTAAATTAAGAGGACTCGACTGCAACGAGTGGACCCTTTACATAAGGAAAGTCACATGAGCATATAATTTAAGACATCGTCTATGGGGGACCTGGTATCACCTCCAAATATCCATATAAGATTACCATAGTATCACATCCAGTAACCTAGAAAAGTCCACCGTGACATGAAAGGGAATTGGGGAGACTCACATAGCGTAAAAACGTATATATGTCAATTTATTATTATAAAGTATATCTAACCACTCACAATGTTAAAACGTACAAGAGCTTATTAATAAAAATACCAATCCCGGGATTCAATGTGGCCACTTCCTACTTCCAGCAAGCGTGGTGATGTCATGTACTAACATGAAACACAAAATGATAAGGGCATCCAGCAAACCGACAAACCTGAAAGTGGTTGTGAAGGTAGAAGTTTTTTTTTTTGTTCATCTTAATGCATTCTATGCATTGAGATAAAAATCCTTTTGTGTGTAGCAGCCCTCCCTAGGTCCAGCCATGTTATACGAGACACTTGGTTGTCCAGGACTCCCCTCCTCATATAAGTAGAGCAAGCACAGATCAACAGAATGGATGAAGCAGAAGCAGGGAGATCCTTGCACTGCAGGTCCTCAGGTACAGCTTCTTCCCCACCAAATAAATCAGTGATCAGCACAGTAGTGACATCACCACATATTAAAGGGGTTCTAAAGGCAGAAGGATTTTTATCTTAATGCATTCTACGTGTGCAGCAGCCTCCCGAAAACTCATTTGAGCCCCCTCTCTATCCAGCGAGGTTGCCTGCGAGTCTCAGCTGTCTGGGACTCTCCTTCCTTATTGGCTGATACAGCAGCAGGCTCCATTGGTTACCGTTGCTGTCAATCAAAGTTAGTGGGCCAATGAGGAAACAAAAGGAGCAGGCCGGACCATGGCTCCGTGTGTGAATGGACACAGAGCTGCAGCTGAGGTGCCCTCATAGCAAGCTACTTGCTGTGGTGGCACTCAACAGGAGGGAGGGGACAGGAGGGAGGGGCCAGCAACGCTGGGGAGGGGCCAGAGACGAGGAGGATCTGGGCTGCTCTGTGCAAAACCGTTACACAGAGCAGGTAAGTATAACCCGAAAAAAAGAAAAAAAAACAAAAAACAAGACTTTAGTATCACTTGAAGTTTTACCCCCTACAGTCATCTGCTCCATGTGAAGCAGCAAATGTTTAACCACAGTAGTAGTTGATCTCTTTAAGGGATTCTGATCAATTAAACATGGTTCAACAAAGTTGCAGTCAGAATCAGCTGAAGAGCTGGACCTGGAAGAGCTGGAACAGAGCTCTAGGAAAAGGCTTTCCAAGCTCTTATCAGATGGGTCCTTGAAAACCAGTGCATTCTTTACCAGTATAGTCTTATTAAGTCGGGAAATGGCTGGATCCATATGGCTAATAAGCGCCTGGAGAGCAAAAAAATTATCACAATGCTTCCAATCTTCATAGAGAAATAGAAAATCAGGGAAATTCTTTTGCAGCCCTAGGAGTTTTGAACAACCCAAGGCTGGGAACAGCATTGTTAGAAGCAACTAGCAAATCTTCTAGTTTCAGAGTGGTGCACGATGCATCAATTAAGGACCACAACTGTCTCCTTTAACTTGAGATTAATAGCAAGTTGACTGCGACTCCTCAGGGGTAAGCTCATTAGTCAAGGACTGAAGCGACTCAGAATCAGTCACTGTGGCGGATGACTTGGAAGCTGCTAATGCCGCAGGCAAATCAGATAAACTACAGGAGAGGAACAGATCGAAGTAGCACGTGGCTCCTGCCTGGCAAGCATAAGCAGCGGGGAGATGCTTCCCCAAAGCAGTATGGCAGGATAAAAAGAGCATGCATGCCTCTGGACGACCGTCGAACAGCGCTGTAGCCCCATCCCACTACGTCGTGCGCCGTGGTGCTATGCCTGGCTACCACCCCTTCTTAAATCTCACCCTACCATTGGCCCAACGCTCCGCATTGGCTCACTAGTCTGCAAAAATGAGGTCTTCTCGTCAGATTGTTCACCTTTATTGCCTATTCTGGGTAACCCTGCGTTTGCTCCAGGCACTGAGTTGGGAACCTTTCGTGGCCTGCTGGAGGGAGGCTGTTTCCAAGCCTCTCACTTCTTGATCTCGGGGGCCTGGCCTTCGGTCCCGACGCTGTCGCGTCCGGATGGAAGGTTTGGGCTGTCCCTGTGGCAAGCATTGCAGCTATCCCATTTTCTTCAGTCACTGGGCCCCCCAGCATGCTTTAATCGTCACACTACGCTGTTCGAATCTCACTGCATGGGGGAGGACCCACTCCCCCGCCCCCTGTCCAAGATGTATGTGATTCTGACCTCCCCTGCCGAAGAATTTGTGTTGCCCAGTCTACGCAAATGGGAAAGGGACCTCAACAGGACCTTCTCGCCTGTTCAAATTCAGAACATGATCCATCTTACCTTTAAATCCTCCATTTGCACCCGCACACAGGAAAATAACTATAAGATCTTTACCCGCTGGTATTATACCCCGTCGATCTTACATAAATACTCCCCTGCGGTTTCAGATCGCTGCTGGAGATGCCGAGAGGAGCAAGGGACCCTACTCCATATTCCCTGGGAGTGTCCAAGAATTAAGAATTTTTGGTCTGAGGTCAGGAGAATCTCCCAGCGCTTCACTGACTTCCCTATCCCCGACGACCCGGCCTTTTTTCTGATCCACTGCTCCCAGATTCCACTTAAGACTTATAAGAAGTCAGTCCTGCGCCACCTGTTGAATGCCGCCAAGGCTTGCATACCATTATGTTGGCGAAGCGCCGATCCCCCATCTGTTACTATGTGGCTGAACAAAGTCAGGAGCATTAATCAACTGGAGGACTTGGTCCTCACCTCCCAAGACAGGAGGGAAAGTTATACTAAGACTTGGGCATGCTGGAATGTGTTCGTGTGCTCGGACGAGGGTAAGGCTCTCCTGCGGGAGTGCTCTGCAGACGGGGGCCCCTGATCATGTTATCCTAGCCACTATTGTGGCGATCTCACTCCATCTTGGGCAGGTATCACTCTACCACTTCCTCCCCCTCCTGCACCTACCTATCCCTTTTCTTACTCCTCCACCCCCCTTTCCCCCCCCTTTTTTTTCTTTTTCTCTCCCCTCTCTTACCCTCTTTCCACTTCCTCCTGATTCTTGGATTCTCTGATCTTACTCCCTATATTCTATTGTACTAGTCTTTAGAAATCGAGATGACCGTTTGCTCATACCCCATAAGGCTCGTAGCTGATAGCCGGGGGTCTGTGGCGGACGGATCTCTACATGTGTGATCTGGTGTTATTTGAAGTCGCCCTAAACGGTTAGGTTACGGGCGTAATATTGGTATTTTTGGTGGAATTGAATATACTGTTTATCTTTGTACATCTTATTGCCTTCAACCGATGGATGTAATGCCTTTATTACTGTATACCAATAAAGAATTTGAAAAAAAAAAAAGAGCATGCATGCAACCATCTAGCAGATGATGTCAGCACTCAGCATGTCAGAAACCAGGAATACAGAAGCCCAGCACCTCTGGATCTGGGCAAAGCACCCCACACAGAACCCAGTGCCCGAACTTCACTTCCAGGTTATCCCCAGAACGTCTATCGGGGTCCAAACATGCTACTTCACAAGCCAGCCTAAGGGTAACTCCATCCAATAGCTGCAATGAAAGAGACAAAGCTGCAGCAGCCATAAAGAAGAGAGTCTTGACTGAAGAAAAAAAAATAAACAAAAGAAAAAATGTTACCAAAAATAGGTTAGTCTTTAAAATTGTCTTATTTTTAATTTAAAAGTCTGCCACTGATTACTGTATAAATGTCACTGGCAGGGAAGGGGTTAACACTAAGGGGGCGATCAAGGGGTTAAATGTGTTCCCCCTCAGCTGTGTTCTGTGTGGGGGCTGGGCTGGCAGGGGCATGACAGATCTCACCGATCCCGATAACAGGGATCACTGTCATGCTGCCTGACAAAACGGGGAACTGGCGTGTTTACATCGGCAGTTCCCCGTTCTTCCTCTGTAGTAGGCGATCGCGGGTCACCGGCGGACATAGAGTCTGCGCAACCCACAGCCACACTCACGCAGCGTGCGGCCCGTCTGCTAGCTGCGCGAATCTCCGTTTATATACAGTGATTCGTGCTACGCTGCCACTCTGCAGCAGAAAATGTAAGTGAGCCGGTTTGCAAGCGCTTAATCCTTCTACTACTAGCATTAGTAAATAGATAGGAAAGTATATTATATATTTACTTGCTTTCAACTTTTTTTTTTTTTTAAACGTTTCCTCATTTACTAGGCAAATGATGTCATACATCCCAGGAGGGGCTTTCTCAGCTAAGCACACTCTCCTGCCTGAGCTAAGGGCACATAGATTTCAGGAAGTCAATGCTACAAGAATCATCTGACCTCACTCAGGATAGCCACAGCTAGAAATACTAGGGATTGTTTTTCAAAGTGATTTCTCAGCAAAATAAAACATGGAGACATGGATGGATGGGGGAGTTTGATTTGAATATTACAAATAAACTAAATGGCATTTTTGGTTTGTGGTGCACAGATGCAGTGTAGTTCCACTTTAACATAGCAGAGCTGCAGAAAAGAAAATTCTTCTAGGACAATTGCAAAAAAATTAGATGTATGCTGGTAGTATGGTAGGTGTTATCCTGGGCTTGCCTACAGTTTATTTGCTAGCGTCCTATCCTCCTGTAAGAGGAAAGTATAACCCAAAGGTTTAAGACATTCTGTGTCCCTCAATGGATGATAAAAGTTGAAGTGGTTGCAAACCTTTACCTTTACCCAGTGAAGTGACTGGCCTTAGGTGATTCACAGAGATTAGAAGCACCAAAATTTCGGTGGCCGAAATATATCGGTCAAATATGATGTTTTCAGCATTTTTCTGAAAGGAAAAGGCTGCCGATTATGGGGCTAAAAATGCATGTGATTTTGCCGTGATATTACTGCGCTTATGGCGTGTTTTTCATAGGTCATGTGACTCAAAAACCACATCAAAAATGTAACACGGGTGTGTTATTGATGCAATCTTGCTGCGTTTTCAATGCATTTCAAAGGGGTGGTGCACTTTTTTAAACTGACCAAAAATGCAGCAAGCAAGTTTTTTAACACGAAAACGGAAGCACAACGGACTAGGCTGAAGGCATACATAGAACATTAAATATACATAGAAAATGATATTTGACTTTATAATTAATATCATGAATTCAAGTGAATATAAATTTATTGTCAGCCATTTTCTTGAGCTTTCCTTGCACTAAAGGTGCTGATAATGGCCGACAATAAATTCATATTCACTTAAATTCATGATATTAATTAAAAAGTCAAATATAATACACACACATATATATATATATATATATATATATATATATATATATATTTTAAAAACTGTCATTTTTGGTTTCGGTATTCGACCAAGTGCATCCTGCATTTTCAGTTTGGTTCCAAAATTTCCATTTGATGCGGCTCTAACAGAGATGAAACAAATCCTCCTACATAAACTGTACCTGTTTATCTGCAGTCTTCTCTTCTCTACACCTGTTCAACGTCAAGAATTTTAAAGCTTGTCTGAGCTACCAGAAAAAGGGGGCAGAGAGCTGAAGTTACACTCTGCAGGGCTAAGTGAGGAAAGCTTGGAGAGCGGATTTGAGGGAAGAGATGCACCCCCTTCACACAGCACACAGGAACAGAGCTGAGACTGTCAATCACAGGCTGTGTGCTGGAGCTCCCTCCTCTGTCACCTTTTTTCTCTTAGTGTTGTGCTGATAGCAGAGGAAGGAAGCAGCAGACAGAAATGACACTTCGTGCTCTAGATAGAGACAAGTACACACTATAGAGGCATAGGCTTTGTTCATATTTCATGTCTGAGTTTTACAACCACTTTTAATACTGCAGCTTTCATTACAATAATCCCTGGAGATATTACTATGAAGGTCTTGGTGGCCGGCACTTCCCATTATAAAATGACAACACTCTGATCCTGTCTCCCGACATGCTCCTGTGTTGTCATCCCTTTCCCCATGCACAGGGCAGCCATCAGAAATTCTGGGGCCCCTTACACAGCTTTAGACCTGCCCCCCCCCCCCCCCCCCGTCTGACCACCAACATTCCCCAGGGCCCGCCCACTGGCCAGGGGTGTACACATGACCCATTCAAGTGAAGTGTGCAATGCATGCTAGTGTGCGATCCAAGGGTTAAAAAAAACAGTGCACAGGCAGCACAACCTCACCCGATGCTTGCAATAAGACTTTGTGCCGAACCATAGGTGCTGGAGGTCCCAAACTTGGACCAGTTGTGGTCCGGGGGGTGGGGGGGTGGGGGGCCTCTCCATGTGACCCAAGTTTGATATTTTTATCGTCTATGTTTCGGGAGAATGGTGTCCCCAAACCGGGTGCCCCCCTCCCATAGACTACAATGTTAAATCCGAAAATCACCCGACAATTGCCGGTCAATGACCAGTCACTTTGGGGACCCAGTAAGGCTGAACCAGTTGTTGCCCAGGGGGCCCTCTCTATGTGACCCAAGTTGGGTATTTTTATTGGTTCAGGAGAACGGTGTCCCCAAACAGGGTGTCCCCCTCCCATAGACTTCAATGTTAAAGACTGCTAAAGTCTTTGTTGTAAAGGCCCCTTGAGAAACTGGGGCCCCTTACAACAGTACTGCCTGCACCCCCTGATGGCGGTCCTGCCCATGCAGCACTGGTGGAGACAAGTAGTGGCTGTTTGGCTGTCCTAACACACATTGTGCAGACATGCTCCATCTTCCATCAGAAAGCCAATCCACAGTTAAGATGTGCAGATGACTCTAGAATGGGAACATAGAGAAAGTGTCTGCAATGGAGATCAGCAGTACTGAGAAGCAACAAAGGAGGAAAAGAGGTGAAACCCTTATGTTATGAAAAAAACCCCAAAAGCACAGCAATTGTTTATGATACTCAGTGTTTTTTTAAGCTTCATGTCATTCAGTTATGGTTTACATCTACTTTGAAGGGAAATTCCACTTTTGTGGGAAAAATCTAGCATATGCTATTGCGACACAAGTTATATTGTAATTGAATGTTATTAAAAAATGACCTTTCCTTTTCAATCTGCAGCACTAGTTTTCTGTAAAAATACAACATGGCCACCTGGAGGCGCTCTGTACACAGATGGTATACAGAGCCCCCAGATATCGAATTTCCTGCTTGTGTGATTGGCTCACTGATTTTCCCAGAAGTCTGCACTAAGATACAAGCAGGTTTTGAGCATCCCTTGCAACAAAAATGTAATTTTTGGTGAGATACTACCAAAGAAAAATCAGGTATAATGGGAGGCAGACCCTGCCACTTTCCTCAGAGCCCTGCAGGTGATGCAGCTGATTGAGAATTATAAAATCACTCCTATACACATTCACTTTGCACATGGACACATCGGTTTCTTCAGAATAACTAAAGGTAGGAATCTGCAACAAAGTTTGCTGAAATCCTTGTCTTGTACAGAGATCACCCAGAAGGGTTTTTTTTCTAAACAAAAGTTGAGTTACTCTTTATTTAAACATCAAATGCTAGCATAGTTTACTCACATAAAATTCTCTGGGTATTCACTGAGTGCCATGTCAATGATATTCAGGGCATCGTGGTAGTGTTTCTGAGCAGAGAGCAGCAGCGACAACAAGTGGAGGGAATTGGAGTCATCACCCTGTAGCTGGAGGGCCTGTCGCACATAACCTAGAGCCTCCGGGATCTGGGGAGAGTAATCAGATCACATGATCAGAAACACAAAAAAAGCTAATCCTAGTTTGACATATGAGTGACATATGACTCCCAAACAATCTCTCAAACATGTATTAGGCAGTGTCACCCCCAAGTCTTCATGTACTCAGCTTGTATTGTTTCTGCCTACAACTGACCACTACACCAGCCCTCAAAATATCCAGTTGCCTGCTTGGAGAGTGGAAATAAGCTGAGGGAGAGTGTAGAGCCGTATCGGTGGAGCGGGCACCAATTCTACTCTCAGCGATCGGCCAGGAAACTGCGGGGAAGGGAGAGAAGAGGACAGCTGGATCACACAGAGAGGGGAACTCTATTTGTGACACGGCTTGGATCTGAAACGCCGGCCACTGTCAAAGTCCCGCCTCCTGGACCGGCTCTTATGATAGACAGTACATTGGTCCAATGCTGGGAAACTGAAGTCAGGGCTTGACAAATTTGCTTAGAATCTAGGAGCCAGCTAAAAAATTTAGGAGCCAGTTTTTTAAATCGACTGCCCAGCGCCCAGAACTGCATGTACGGGGCATCAAGCAGTAAGAACTGCTCACGCCTGGTGCCAAGGGAAAAAGACCAATATTTAAAAAAAAAAAACAAAAAAAAAAGTCAAAATTTATCCTTTACTGATGTGTGTTAATGAGGCTGCACTGATTGGCACTGATAGGCGACACTGATGAGACTGCACTGATGGGCACTGATAAGCGACACTGATGGGCACTGATGAGGCTAAACTGACGGGCACTGACAGGTGGCATTGATAAGCGGCACTGACAGGTGGAAATGATGAGTACTGACAGGCAAAATTGATGGGCACTGAGAGCCACTGACAGGTGGCACTGATGGGCACTGACAGGTGGCACTGATGGGCACTGACAGGTGGCACTTCCGGTGGTAAGAAAAGCGTGACTGATCAAGCCCGCAACCTTTACCCCAGCTGTCAAACTGGGAAGAGGATGTCAGAGGTGGGCGAGCAGTGAAAGCAACTGAGGGCGCTGGTTTGCACAAGCAGGCCGCAAAACCGCGGCCTCAATTATCGGCCGGCCCAACGGTAGTTTGCGCACCTGCGGGGGACCACATGGGAGGAGTCTCAAATGTTGATGCGGTGTAACCCAGGCACCAGGAGGCAATTTCCAGTCACCATTGCGTCCTGGCGCCTGGGTTTTGTCAAGCCCTAATTAATGTAGTGTGACATCTATCATAGGAGTCAGTCCAGGAGGCGGGACTTTGTTTGATAGCAACCGGCGTTTCAGATCCAAACTATGTCACAGCGGGAGATCCTCTCTCTGTGTGATTCGGCTGGCTCTCCTCCCGGTTCCTCCCTGTGACCCCCTCGCAGTGATAGGCTGCGCTGATGGGCGCTGATGGGCACTGACAAGGCTGCGCTGATGGGCACTGACAAGACTGCGCTGATGGACACCGATGAGGCTGCACTGATGAGGCTGCACTGATGGACACCGATGAGGCTGCACTGATGAAGCCGCACTGATGAGCACTAATAGGCTGCATTGATGGGCACTGATAAAGTAGTTGTTGTTAATATTTAAGTAACTTAATTCTGCATAAAATATTTAACAGTGTCATTTAATGAGATAATTTACGAGGGCGTGTTTAGGGGCGGGGCAGAGTAGGGGTTGGGTGGGGCAACTGGTGACAAGTAACTCTTAAGGCCTGGATAGCAGCTCAAGACTTTAAATTTTAAGCCCTGAACTATACACTAATGATATTATAAAAGGGAAATTTAATTTAACCTGCAGGCAAAAAAAAAAAAAAAAAAGGAAAAAGGTGCGATATAGAATGAAACTCTTACCTGCCAACAAAATGTTGAATTGGCAGACATTAAAGTTGACCTAACGTCAAAAACATGTATTTCCTGTTTACGTCAGTTCCTTTTTACAGATTATCTATTACCTCTGAGATCACAGATGGTCACAGAAAAGCAGATGAATGTCTCCTCCAAAGAATGGAGCCATCTTTGTTCAGACATCATCCAAGGTCATCATTTACTTTCTAGATAAAGCCGGCTCATCGTGAACTTGTGAGCTTCTTCAAAAAAAGCTGCAACTTCAGGCTGGAATGCTCACTTACAATGTAATCCAGCGCTCCAACACTCCATGCCCTGGTTGCCCTTACTACTGACCATAGATATGGGTGGGTGAGAGTGTTCTCATGTGAGTAAGAAGTGCTGGCATTCTTACTACTCCCTATGCAAGGTCAATGATTGGGCGGGTAAAATGTTGCCTACATCGGTGACCAATTCCCACTTACAGTCAGGGGTCACAGATGCGATGACAAAGGCCCAAATCCTGGACTAGATGTGGGCATAGCCTGCTAAACAGTCTGCCTTTGCAGAGCAAGCACAAGTAGAGGATTGATTGACAAAACAGAGAACTGAAAAGCCTCTGATCGATTTTATTAAATTAATACTTTGTGTGTGTGTCATTACTATTTAAAGCTGAACTCCATGAATTCAGTTCCTTTGTAAAAAGTGAAGGTATACTATGGGTTAGTTCCAACAAGGCACCTCCTGGACGTATCTCTATTATTTACATCTGACAAGTTTATAGAACCTCACCGCTCCCGAGCCACTGCTCCGTGTGTCCATTCACACATGGAAAGTGGCTTGGCCTCACCCCTGCTCTCTCCTCATTGGCTCACTGGTTGTGATTGACAGTAGCCATTGAGCAGTGGGAGCCAATAGCTACCGCTGCCTTCTCAGCCAATGAGGCAAGAGAGACCGGGGGAGAGCTGAAGCTCTCGTGCACATCATTGGATTGAGATGGGGTTCAGGTAAGTTTTAGGGGGGCTGCTGCAAGCAAGGTTTTTTACTATTGTGCATGAAGGTAAAAAACCTTTAGCCTTTACAACTACTTTAAAGTAAGTGTGAAAGTGTACATTCAATTCTTATTTTTGGATACAGTAGGGAAGGGTTAAAACCCCACTCATTTTATCTTTTACTGTTGGGTGTCCCATTTAGATTTCCCTTTGAATTCCTGTTCAAGAGACCCCTCTTAAACTGGACAGGTGTCCTTACTGAAAGATTTCCCATATGGCCATATGGGAAATCTTCCAGTAAGGACACCTGTCCAGTTTAAGAGGGGTCTCTTGAACAGGAATTCAAAAGGAAATCTGTTCTGATGACAACTCTAAAATTTTGGGTTTCCCATCATTTTCTGTCCGGATGACAGTCACCAGGACAAGCAGAGAGAGTGAATCTCCCCATCTAGGATAAAGACAGAAATTAAATCTCTACGTTTTTGAACCGTCCCCCAATAGGCTAGATCAGTGTTTCTCAATTCCAGTCCTCAATGCGCCCCAACAGGTCATGTTTTCAGGCTTACCATTATTTTGCACAGGTGATTTGATCAGTTTCAATGTCTTAGTAATTACCACAGCCATTTCATCCGAGGGAAATCCTGAAAACATGACCTATTGGAGCACCTTGAGGACTGGAGTTGAGAAACACTGGGCTAGATATACATTATAACATAAGACCAGGAAAGTCTCAATGAAAGCAAGCCATTGAGAGACAGTCTATATCCACTTGCAAACTAGCGACGTACCTGGACGTCGCTAGACTTCAAGTGGTTATATCGGGATGATGCCCACAGCTGCAGGCATCATCCAGGTACCTTTTTTTTTTTCAGAGCCGCCGGTCGGCTCTCCTGAAAAATAAATCCTACAGGCTAACTAGCCGCTGGATTGCTTTTACAAGCAGCGGGAAGGGGTGTCCCCTCCCTCGAGATGCCTTCATCCTACCCCCATCCCACCAGGATTCCTGATCGACCAGCTGTCACTTCCGTTGGCTGATCGGAGAGCCAAAGAAAGACAGGATGGGCTATGGTAAACCAGAAGCGATGACCTGAAATGGCTTCCGGTTTACCAAGATGTCAATGGTGCCATTTTCAGAAATCAAAAGCATTTGAAAACACAGACCTTGGCGTGATCGAATGGTTTTAAGGGCAGAGGAGGGATTTGGGGTCTTATAGACCCCAGATCCCTCCATAAAAAGTACCTGTCATATGTCTAATGCTGTCACAAGGGATGTTTATTGCTGTCACATTCCTTGTGACAGCAATAAAAGTGATTAAAAAAATTAAAGCAACATTGTAAAAATAAAAATACATTTAAAAAAATATTTTTTTTTATAGCGCTCCGTCTCCCCACGCAAAGGCGAGCACATGCGTCGGTTCCACATGCACACAAATAGCAATCATCTCACACATGTGAGGTATCACTGCGAACATCAGATCACGGACAGTAATTCTAGTACCAGATCTCCTGTGTACATTAAAGAGGTAAACTGTAAGGCCTAATGCACACAGGACGTTAAAAAAAAGGTCCTAAAAACTTCAGTAGCTTTTAGTGACTTTTTTCAGCTTTTTTGAGCGTTTTTGCAGCAGCGTTTTTACGCTTTTTTTTTTTTTCAAAAACAAAAACGTCCAAAAACGTTGGTGAGCCCCATTTTTGCGCGCTAGAGCATTTTTACAGCTCAAAAACGTCTCTCAGAACCCACTGGTCTTGGTTTTTTTTTTTTACAGCTCAAAAACGTCACTGCCAAAAACAGTTGATAACAGCCTATGTGTGCATGGACACCTAGGATAACATTGGAAAAAAGCAAAAAATTTGTCCTAGTGACATAGTGTTACCCGGCACCTCATCCCTCTATATTAGAATATTGAAGGAATTATACAGTGCCAAAGACTCACCATAAAAAAAATGTTAAAACATAACAATTTTTTATTGATACATGATTAAAAGACACAATTAAAACATATGTTGTGCAATTATTCTCACAGTTTTCGGGTACAGTTATCACATTTCATAATACATAGGATAACATGATGGAGAGTTTAATGACCGTAGAAAAAAAAACGTCTACAGCTAAAAACAGCAGCTGTAAAAACGTCAAAAAACCTCCTGTGTGCACGAGGCCTAAAGGATTTTAAAGTGCCGCCTATGTTTATCGCCATTGCACGCAATTCTAAAGCGTGGCATGTTTGGTATCTATTTACTCTGCATAACGTTCTCTTGGGTTATGTATTGTTTGTCTGCATTAACATTCAAAAGAAGTATTTTTCCAAAAAAAAACCTGCATTTGAAATCCCACTGTAAAAATACTGTGTTGCATAAAAAAAATGCAAACCACACCATTTTATTCTCTAGGGCCTCTGCTTTAAAAAATAAAAATGTTTGGGGGTTCTAACTAATTTTCTAGCAAAAAAATACTGATTTTTACATAAGTGGATATACACAATTTTCCAGTAAAATAAGCAGATGGTTATGATCTGGGAGTAGATGATTTTGTGTCCTCAGTAGTTGAATGGTATCTGTCTCAATCTACAATCGACTCTCACAGAGCAGACCATTAAACATACCAGGAAGGTCCAGCATGCAGCAAGACGCTGCTAATGAATGGCCCCTCTGCAGAGGAGAGTCACCTGGCACTGAGCCCTGGGTTCCTGTAACGCAGCTGTTAAGCCTTAAACAAGCAGTACAAGCCAGGAGGCATTACCTAGCTATTCAGACTATGCAAACTAGCCAAGTCATAATCATAGTGCTCAGGAAAGTCACACAAACACAAGATATGCAAACCAACTGCTCTAAATACAGATATACCGGTAACTGGGCATCTTCAAACATACATAGTGCTAAAAAATTTACCCTAAAGCAAACCTGTCACTACTCTAAAAGAGGCAAGATTGGTATTATAAATAAAATACTAGCACCTAGAGACTGCGTACACCTGAAAATTGGTTCAGAAGTGCCCCGGGGATCTCTCTCATGCAAACACTGTTCTGAGTGAGGCAGCGAGTGCTTTGACCTAACCACTCCTACTGCGTCAGTAAAATGATGGGCACTCGGAAAGGGAAGCACAAGAGGAAGGTGAAAAAAAACACACGTGTTAAAGTGGTAGTGAAGTCTAATGACAGATATTCCTCCTATCTAAGCTGCATAGCCTGTATCATAAAAAGATGTGTAAATGTTTTTTTTTTTAAATCCACTCCTGTATTGTCACATGATCCAGCAGCTCCAGCTCCTGTATAAGGGAGCCCTTGACAAAGGCTCTGAATTCCCGGAGCTGGGATGTCACCCCCATGCTCCAATCACCTCTGTGTTGTCAGCACTCCCTCATTTTCCTGCAGCAGCTGCTCTCTGACACAAGGGAGCTGGAGCAGCTAGATCACATGACCGAAAGGGAGCCGCTAAAAAAAAAAAAAGGACTGTATACAGATATTTTATACAGGCTATGCAGAATAGGTAGGAGGATGGGGGAGTCAGAAAACCCGTAGTTAGCTTTTTACTTCTGTTTTAAATATATATGAGTTGGAGAAAGAAGGAAGCGGGGGAGAAAAGAAGAAAGCAAGGAAGGAAGGAAGGAGGGAGGAAAGAAGAAAGCAAGGAAGGAAGGAGGGAGGAAAGAAGAAAGCAAGGAAGGAAGGAGGGCGGAAAGAAAGCAAGGTAGGAAGGAGGGAGGAAAGCAAGGAAGGAAGGAAGGAGGGAGGAAGGAAGCAAGGAAGGAAGGAGGTAGGAAAGAAGAAAGCAAGGAAGGAAGGAGGTAGGAAAGAAGAAAGCAAGGAAGGAGGGAGGAAAGAAGGAAGCACGGAAGGAGGGAGTGAGGAAAGAAGGAAACGAGGAAGGAGGGAGTGGGGAAAGAAGGAAACGAGGAAGGAGGGAGTGGGGAAAGAAGGAAACGAGGAAGGAGGGAGTGAGGAAAGAAGGAAATGAGGAAGGAGGGAGTGAGGAAAGAAGGAAACAAGGAAGGAGGGAGTGAGGAGAGAAGGAAGCAAGGAAGGAAGGAGGAAAGAAAAAAGCAAGGCGGGAGGAAAGGAAGGAAGGAAGGAAGGAAGGAGGGAGTGAGGAAAGAAGGAAGGAGGGAGTGAGGAAAGAAGGAAACAAGGAAGGAGGTAGTGAGGAAAGTAGGAAGCAAGGAAGGAAGCAAGGAAAGAAGGAAGCAAGGAAGGAGGGAGGAAAGAAGGAAGCAAGGAAGGAGTGAGGGAAGGAAGCAAGGAAGGAGTGAGGGAAGGAAGCAAGGAAGGAGTGAGGGAAGAAGGAAGCAAGGAAGAAGAGAGGAAAGAAGTAAGGAAGGAGGGAGGAAAGAAGGAAGTAAGGAAGGAAGGAGGGAGGAAGGAAGCAAGGAAGGAGAGATGAGGAACCAAGGAAAGAGAAATGAAGGAAGCAAGGAAGGAGATATGAGGAACCAAGGAAGGGGATATGAGGAGCCAAGGAAGGGGATACGAGGAGCCAAGGAAGGAGATACGAGAAGCCAAGGAAGGAGATACGAGAAGCCAAGGAAGGAGATACGAGGAACCAAGGAAGGAGATACGAGGAACCAAGGAAGGAGATACGAGGAACCAAGGAAGGAGACACGAGGAACCAAGGAAGGAGACATGAGGAACCAAGGAAGGATATATGAGGTACCAAGGAAGGATATACAAGGAACCAAGGAAAGAGAAAGGCAGCTAAGAAGAAGAAATGAAGGCAGCTAAGAAGAAGAAATGAAGGAAGAAAGGAAGGAGAGACGCAGAAGCAGGAAAGGGACAATGAAGGGAGCAAGAAAGGGACAATGAAGGGAGCAAGAAAGGGACAATGAAGGAAGCAAGAAAGGGACAATGAAGGGAGCAAGAAAGGGACAATGAAGGAAGAAAGAAACAATGAAGGAAGCAAGAAAGGAGAAATGAAGGAAGCAAGGAAGGAGAAATGAAGGAAGCAAGGAAGGAGAAATGAAGGAAGCAAGGAAGGAGAAATGAAGAAAGCAAGGAAGGAGAAATGAAGAAAGCAAGGAAGGAGAAATGAAGAAAGCAAGGAAGGAGAGATGAGGAAAGCAAGGAAGGAGAACTGAAGCAAGGAAGGAGAGATGAAGGAAGCAAGGAAGGAGAGATGAAGAAAGCAAGAAAGGATAGATGAGGAAGCAAGGCAGGAGAGACAAAGAAGCAAGGCAGGAGAGAGCGAGCAAGGCAGAAAGGAGAGAGCAAGGAAGAAAGAAGAGAGCAAGGAAGAAAGAAGAGAGCAAGGAAGAAAGGAGAGAGCAAGGAAGAAAGGAGAGAGCAAGGAAGAAAGGAGAGATCAAGGAAGAAAGGAGAGAGCAAGGAAGAAAGGAGAGAAACAAAGGAAAAAAATATCTTATTTTCTTTCCTATTTGTCTGGCATGCAGATTAAAAGGCCACTGGATTAGTATGACAGAGAGGTATTTACATTGAAATTAGAACTATTTTATAGGTAGGGTTTCTTGTTTGGCTAGCAAGATTGACTGAAGGGAAATTCTTGTGTTGTTACCCCACTTGCATGCACTTAGGTTCTGCTAGTCAGAAGCTGACATATTGGGGTTCATTTACTAAAATTAACACTTTGCTAAGTGAACAGCCTTTATATCTTTAGAAAATTAAGCCCAGTGACTGCTACATTCTGACGAGGTAATTTGAGCTAGACACTTTTTTTTAATTTATTACAATTTAACAAAAAGGGGGTGTAAAGCACAATTTGTAAGTTTGGAAAAGCAGAAACTTTCAGGTCAGCTTACCTGCCGAGATATTGCCAGCTGCAGAGCGAGGTAGAATGCGGCCAGGTGGTCTGTTGGCGATAAGCTGTGAGCCCTGAGGAGGCAAGAATCAAAACAGTCAAAAACATGTCTGACACTGTGTCACAGAGTATGGTTTCCCTTTAAATGAATGTCTGCAGAAAGACGGAAATACCTTAAGGGTCCTTTCACACGGGCATTCCGCTCGCGGACTCTGCTTTGCTCAGCAGGGGATCGATACACCGATCCACACTGAGCAGGCGGATGACAGATCCGTCTCCTCTCACTGTGCAGAGACAGAGCTGTCAGAGCTGTCAGAGCTGTCTGTTTTCATCCAATCCGTCAGACAGATAGAAAATAGGGTTTCCATCCATCTGGAATTGGCGGACAGGATCGGATAGGATAGCAGCGGGTGTTAGCGGACATGTCACCGCTGACATTCGCCGCTCCATAGGAGCGTCTGATCACGTCTGCCTGAAAAACTGACAGACGGACCTGATCGAAAAGCCCGAGTGAAAGAGGCCAAAAGCACATCTAACCTGGGAACATAAATATATTATATTGTAGCATACCAGTCCTTTTCTTTTTCTGTTTTTTTCCCCTTTATTTTCATGATGCACTTGCACATTATGGCTAACTTACCTCTTGGTTTGCCCTCTTTCAGCAATGACATCTTCTTTTGTCACTTCCTCATCTGGCATCTTCCTTCGTCAGCCATTGATGATGCAACTCCCTCATATGTGCAGTAGAATCGTCCAGTCCCAGCATTTGGCTCCACTTTCTACATCTTACAAATGCTGACAGCATACATGGAGTGTACACTGCACTTTGCATGCACCAAAATAAAAAAATGCTAGGAGAAAGGGGGAGGAGTTTTTCTTTGGCAGAGACATACAAAGTCTCTTCTTCCAAAAAATTCTACCTAGTTAAAGGGTATTTCTACTTTTCAAGTCCTATTTGAAAAAACCCCATGATACCTTTGTTAGATGTTCCCTAACACAGCATACCTAAAAAAAATAAAAAATAAAATAATAGATATTTCTTGGCATTTAGATGTTTCTAAGGAAAAGGTGGCATGGCCGATTCTCAGTATTTCTAGACAATCTCAGTATCACACATACAGAGCTTTCCCTCATTAATATACAATACAGGAAGGCCGTTTCTAAATGTGTAACCCTTTGTTAAGAAAGATGGTGTTTAAATCTAGTTTACAGCTGATAATGAAGAACTGCCAGCACAGTGCAGACAGGGTTATTATATGTTAAACATTACTCCACAACCCTCCTAAACATTACAAATCAGGGAGAGCGCATAAGTATTTTTAAGCAAGTAAAAGGCACTTAAAGGTAACCAGCATTTTTTAAAATATTTTTATGCTATGTTAATGGAAACGTGTAACATATATAAAAAGTTGGCGTCATTCCAATTTGACTGCAAAAGTGGAAATACACTTGTTCGAACTATTGCATGTTGGAAGCTCAAACAAAATTGCATGCTTTCCTGACATGCACAGAAACGCACTGCCTCACCCTCCCCTCCTGGAGGCATTGTTCACAGTGTTAGACTTACAGTTCCCAAAGACCTGATTGGCTGAAAGTGCTGTCCCTTTTTCTCCTAGCCTGAGGGCTCCTGTGCAGGTGGTTACAGGAAGCGAATGCCAAGACTGTTTCAGGTACCTATACTTAAAGTTGTAAACCTCGGACATGAAACAAGAACAAAGCATATACCTCTATAGCGTGTGCTTGTCTCAATCCAGAGCACTAAGTGTCATTTCTGTCTGCTGCCTCCTTCCTTTGCTATCAGCATGAATCACTTCTGACAAGTTTTCCTGACACCAAGAGATAAAAAAAGGTGACAGGAGTGAGCTCCAGCACACAGCTTGTGATTGGCAGCCTCAGCTCTGTTTCTGTGTGAATGGGTGTGTCCTGAAAGCATCAGTGCTCCACCCTCTTTTTTTCTGAACTCTCAGACAAGCTGTAAATTCTGGACTTTGAACGTATATAGAGAAGAATGCAGATAAATAGGTACAACGTATGTAGGATGATTTGTATCATCTCTGCGTATCACCTGAGGACAGTCACTTCACCGGGTATATTGTAAGGGTTTACAACCACTTTAAAGGAGAAGTACAAAGAAAGCTTGTTTGGCTGTACGTCTCCTGTGGATCACAGAAGTACAGTTCGTTCTGCACTCCTGTGACCCATTTTCAGCAGGCAGCAGGCGGAAGCCCGCTGCCAGCTGACGTCATAGAGCCGGTCCAGGTTCGGGAAAGATTGGGACCATATGGTCAGCATCTGTCCACATGCCTGGACTGGCACCTGGCTCGGTCTCTAAGTGAGCAGCTCCCACCCCTCCACAGCCCAGTGAGCAAGGGGGTGGGGGGCAGAGCAAAGACCGGTGAATGACAGTCACCAGCTCTCTGCTCTGGAAGCTCTGAGAACCAAGCGATTGGCGGTGTTTGATTGCTCGGTTCTCAGTCTTCAAACCGGCAGGGGGAACAATGCTGCATCCACCTCGCTCAGTATGAATCCCCAAAAACACCATATTTCTTTTTAAGGCTTTTAAGTATCCATCACCGAGGTACATTTTTTTTTTCTTTTTAAATTTTATTAAAGCCCCAACTTTAAGGGTCCTTTCACACGCACAGACCGTTCAGGTCTGCCTGTCAGTTTTTCAGGCGGACCTGAACGGACGCCCCTTTCTCCTCTATGGAGCGACGGATGTCAGCGGTGACATGTCCGCTGCCATCCGATCCGCCCCGCTAAATACAGATAGATGGAAACCTTATTTTAAATCCGTCTGGCGGATCGGATAAAAACGGACAAGCGGATCCGTTTTCATCCGATCTCCATGGAGGAGAGCGGGGGCTCTGACGGGTCAGTTTCTGCAAAATGAGCAGAGATGGAGCTGCCATCCGCCGGCTCAGCGGGGATCAATGGATCGATCGCCGCTGAGTACGTCAAAATGGACTACACTAGTGTGAAAGGAGCCCAACACTGTGCTAATATAATACATAAAAAAACAGCTTCAGCTTTTACAAACTGGCAAAATGAAAACAATATTAAAAAAAAATAAATAAATTAGAGAAAAAAAAGCAAAAAAGAATCCGTCAGCACACTTACCTCTGGAAGGCGAGGAGGGCTTTCCTCTGTAGATCCTCCTGCGTCCCACGCAGAGATACTGCAAGAGAATTGTGTACAGGAATGAGAACAGCGTCACCCAATTCTACATTCATTATGCACACATGACATTTCCAGATATGAATTAGGAGGCTGTGCCACTAAGCTGACATTTCATCGCTGCTCCGCTATAAACAATTCTAGGTGAACTCCGCTCAGAGTAATTTACATTTTAACTGCCCACATGAAGTGACCGCTGTGCAATGTCAGAAAAACAACGACCCTTCCTAGGGAAAAAAAAACCACACTGGCAGAGCCGGGAAATGCCACGCACATTCTAGATTTGGGCCATGTGCATTTAGAAGAATCTATGCATTGAATTATAATTATTATGCAGGATTTAGATCACACCACAATTGTGGGCAGCACTTCACAATATAATATTACACTATATGAACATATTTTTTTTTTAAGTATTCTGAAGCACCTATTTGTTTATATGTTAAATGTGGACACTGAGCCTAGGTTCACATTGATGCGATTTGGCATGCGACTTGACAAGTCAAATCGCATGCCAAATCGGCAGCTATTGCCAGCAATAGCACCGACTGAAACTTTGACGAGTTTCTGTACTACTTTTGGCGACTTTAGGTGCGATTTCAATAGACATCTGTGCAGGAACCCACACAGATGCCTCCGAAATCGCCCCCGAAGTTGGACTGACATGCGGGTAGTTCAGTTGAACTCGCAGCATTTTAAATCCTGCAGCAGTGTGAACCTAGGTAGGCTAAAGGTAATATTGTAGCTTCTGTGAGATATTACTTTGCTCACATTGAGGCTGGGTACACACGTGCTGTGGCCGCAGCTCACAGCAGTGGGTCCGGTGCATCCCTGTTCTCCATTTCAGGTGCGAATCGGGTCCCAATTTTTGCCTAAATTTGAACCTGAAACTGAGCTAAAGACGCACAGGACCCTTTTCCAGTGCGCTCTGCGGCTGCCCCAGAGCTGTGTGAACCGGCTCCATTGAGAGCCATTCACACTCCTCTGTCATGCGAATTGGATGCAGGAAACCAGCATCCAAGTCGCATAAGTGGGAACCCAGCCTAAAGTTCAATTCAAAAATGCTTTTTATTTCCTTAGGTTTTCAATACAGTGGGAAAAGTCTGCACAAGTGTCAAGTTTTTATTGCACCCTGTGTCCCTGTTGATGAGATTTCACCTCACTTCCTGTACCAGTGATACCAGGATGATTAACCGCTTGTGGACCCCGCCCCTTGATCATATACTGCGGCAGGGCGGCCGCTTTGTGCCAGATCATGTACCTAGTACATGATCTGACACTGTCGGGTCTGGAGCACACACGCACGCCGCCGGCGACTCGCCACCGATGTGATTGTACACAGTAGGAGCCAATCAGCGGGACCGAGGTATCCGCCAATCGTTCGGGAGACAGGCAGAACGGCGGTCTGCCTATGTAAACAAAGCAGATTTCCATTCTGTGAGAGAAGAATGTACTGATCCTGTGTTTCTGCTAAGTAGGAACATGGATCTTTGCCTTTCTCCAGTCAAAGCGCCTCCCCCACAAGCTAGCAAGCACTCCCTAGGAACACATTTAACCCTTTGCTTGCCCCTGATGTTAACCCCTTCCCAGCCAGTGTCATTCATACAATGACAGTGCATATTTTTTTGGCACTGATCACTGTATTAGTGTCAATGGTCCCCAATAAGTGTCAAAAGTGTCAGTTAGTGTCCGATTTATCCGCCACAATATCACAGTCCCGCTATAAGTCACTGACCCATGCCATTACTAGTAAAAAAGTAAATAAATAGAAAATTAAGAAAAATATCCCATAGTTTGGAGACACTAACTTTTGCACAAACCAATTAATATACGCTTATTGGGATTTATTTTACCAAAATATGTAGCAGAATACATATTGGCCTAAATTGAAGAAGAAATTAGATTTTTTACTTTTTTTAATTCAATATGTTTTAAGCAGAAAATAATAAATATTGTTTTATTTTCTTTTTCAAAATTGTCAGTCTTTTTTTATAGCGCAAATAATAAAAACCACAGAGGTGATCAAATACCACCAAAAGAAAGCTCTACTTGTGGGAAAAAAGGACGTCAATTTTATTTGGGTACAGCGTTGAACGACCGCGCAGTTGTCAGTTAAAAGTATGGCAGAGCCATATCGCAAAAAATGGCCTGGTCATGAAGGGGGTAAATCTTCCAGGGCTGAAGTGGTTTTAATTAATCACTTGCGTCCTAGTGCCTTCTTCCCTTATAGATTTTGTAGACTACCCTAACATATAATCATACGATAAGACCCCAAAAAATTAAATACCCTGATCCCCACAGAGGTCTCAATCCGCGCCAAATGGGTTAAAAATTATGCAAAACAGATCTAAGCAGCTACTTTAACAAATTAGTTACATAAATCAGTAAAGTCAGCAAGCCAACAGTAGCGCTAAATGGAAAAACAAGAGTGCAAGCAATTGATGAAGAGTCCACTCTTATGCCAACAAAATGACAATATGGCATCAATATAAGTGTCCCAATCTAAAAAGTCCCCGGAGATCTTCTATTCTGAGTCCATCACCAAGCACCACGTGAACACTCAGATGTGCCCCACAGGAAAGGTTCTTACCAGAAATACGTGCTAGGCACTCACCAGCAGAAGTCGTTATACGACGAAACGCGTCGTGTTTGGCTAGGACGGCTGTCAGTCACAGCAGCCACCTGCGAGGTCTCCTATCACTTACTTCTCACCGCTGGACGGAGGGGGTGGAGTGGAGAGGAGGAACGCCGCCGGAGGTCTGAGAGAGGTCCTGGGACGGCTTGCGTTTGCAGTGTGCCACTGACTGTGATATGTGCTATTTATCTTACATCTTCTGGTAAGAGTTTATGCATTGGGGGGGTCACCTCATGTTATTTTAGATGCTTGTCATTTTTAGTTGTTTAAATAAATATCCCAATGATTTTACGCTATGTTGCGATCCTTTTTCATTTAATCCTGCATATGGAGTTCTGCCATCTGCATCTGAGTGTCCACAGGAAAGGTTCTTACCAGAAATATGTGCTAGGCACTCTCATGCTCTAGCTACTATCGCCTGTTGTGCTTCACTGTGCACCAGCTGATCACGGATCTCAATCAGGCAGAACTGAAAAAGGATCGCAACATAGCGTAAAATCATTGGGATATTTATTTAAACAACTAAAAATGACAAGCATCTAAAATAACATGAGAGGTGACCCCCCCAATGCATAAACTCTTACCAGAAGATGTAAGATAAATAGCACATATCACAGTCAGTGGCACACTGCAAACGCAAGCCGTCCCAGGACCTCTCTCAGACCTCCGGCGGCGTTCCTCCTCTCCACTCCACCCCCTCCGTCCAGCGGTGAGAAGTAAGTGATAGGAGACCTCGCAGGTGGCTGCTGTGACTGACAGCCGTCCTAGCCAATCACGACGCGTTTTGTCGTATAACGACTTCTGCTGGTGAGTGCCTAGCACGTATTTCTGGTAAGAACCTTTCCTGTGGGGCACATCTGAGTGTTCACGTGGTGCTTGGTGATGGACTCAGAATAGAAGATCTCCGGGGACTTTTTAGATTGGGACACTTATATTGATGCCATGTTGTCATTTTGTTGGCATAAGAGTGGACTCTTCATCAATTGCTTGCACTGTTGTTTTTCCATTTAGCGCTACTGTTGGCTTGCTGACTTTACTGATTTATGTACCCTAACATATAATACACAATTTTGTAGCAGAATTGGATTATATTTTTTCAGTTTTAAGTACTGAGAAATAGGAAAAACAGACTTTGCTGATGCACTCAGTTTCCCCAGAGCTTAGTAAATGTAGTAAAGCTCTGCTGATTTCCATCATAATCATGTGCAAGAACCTTATTTTCCTTGCACCTGATTGGGTATTCCTTAAAGTGAAACTTTACCACATTTAGAGATACACCAAAATTTTGGCGGCCGAAACATATCGGCTGAAAATGGTGTTTTCAGCATTCTGCTGATAATGGCGCCGAAAAAGCACACGATTTTGCTGTGATTTTACTGTGCTTATAGTGTGTTTTTCATAGATCATGTGACTCAAAAACTACATCATAAACGTAACACAGGTGCGTTATTGATGCATTTTTGCTGTGTTATCAATGCATTTCAATGGGGAGGTGCATTTTTGGTGCTGTTTTTTTTTTTTAACACCACAACGGAAGCACAACAGACCAGTGTGAAGACATACAGAGAATTTATAAACCAAAGAGAAAATCGCTGCTCCAGGTGTAATGGCTCACACACTAGTTGGAAGCTCTGGAGTGCCTGCTGCGGCTCGCCCTACGTGAATTTACCAATAGAAGAAAGAAGCGGCACATCCAGATGATTTCCAGGCTTTATTTGGGTCAAGGGCACCACAAATACCAACAAGCAGTCCATAGACGCGTTTCACACACCAGTCGTGTGATTAATTATTACCAAATGATTAATCACACGACTGGTGTGTGAAACGCGTCTATGGACTGCTTGTTGGTATTTGTGGTGCCCTTGACCCAAATAAAGCCTGGAAATCATCTGGATGTGCCGCTTCTTTCTTCTATAAAGGGATACCTTACATTTTTCTTGCGCTTTTCTTGCGCTAAATGTGTTGGTTATGGCCGACAATACATTCATATATATTAATTTAAAAAAAGTAAAATATAATACAACTATATATATATATATTTTTTAAAACTGTCATTTTCGGTACCAAAATTTCCATTTGGTGCAACCTCTAACCACATTACATTTACTAGGAAAAATTAGTGCAACTGCACCTGCGAAGTGCACAGTCTATTTGTCTTTAGTAAATCAGCCCCAATGTCTCTACTGTTAAAATAGAATATCAGCAACGCAATGAGCAAGTTATTATCAGTGGGTCAGCTGACTCAGCCTTGTATGGCGAGGAGGAGCAGTAAAGGGTAACTGTTGGGTAATGCTACAAGCAAGAAGCATACCTATTCACTATGCAAATATGACAGCCTCCATATACACAATTACGAATTATACACAGAAATCAGATTGTCTAAACATTAGTAAATACCGGTAAGAATTATTTACATTTATGCAGCTCTTTATTACATGTAAAAGTGCAAAAAAGGGATTTTTTGTATAACTTACCGTAAAATCCTTTTCTCTGAGTTCACTGACAGACGCAGCCTTCTTATGACACATGGGGTTATGCTCATCCTACTAGGAGTAGCCTAGGCAAAACAAACAAAAGTGTAGGTTGGCCCCTCCCAGGGGGCCGTCCTCACCCTAGCATATAATCCCCCTGCTCTGTACAGCACATCAGTTCGTAACAAGCCGTACAAAACCAACGCAGAGGGGTGGGTGCTGCGTCTGTCAGTGAACTCAGAGAAAAGGATTTTACGGTAAGTTATACAAAAAATCCCTTTTTCTCTTCCGTTCACTGACAGACGCAGCATTCTTATGACACATGGGGACGTCCCAAAGCTGTGCCAATCAAGAGGGGTGGGCAAAATCATAACAACTGTACCCAACAGAAAAACGCCCTCTCAGGCGGCGCTAACCGCGCCTATACTGCCGCTTGTAATACCTTGCGGCCAAAAGCAGCATCCGAGGATGCTGCAACATCAATTTTGTAAAACTTAGTAAACGTGTGCACTGAGGCCCAAGTAGCTGTCTTGCACACCTGAGACACCGAGGCTTGGTGTCCAAACGCCCAGGACGTACTAACTGCCCTGGTGGAATGAGCCGTGACTGGAAATGGGGGGAACCTTACCCCAAATCTCATATGCATGAGTCACGGTCTTCCGTATCCAACGCGACACGGTAGCTGACGAGGCCGCCCTACCTTTGCGCGATCCTTCCGTTGGCAAAAATAAAGAATCAGACTTCTGAAAGGAAGCTGTAGAACTTAAATACACCCCCAAGGCCCTCACCACATCCAAAGAGTGCAGCTCAACTTCTTTGGGATGTGACGGGTGCGGGCACAATGAGGGGAGAACAATATCCTCATTTAAATGAAAGGAAGAAACCACCTTCGGAAGAAACGAAGGGGAAGGTCGCAAAACTGCCTTGTCCTTATGGAGGACCAAGTAAGGTGACTTGCAGGATAATGCTGCCAACTCCGATACCCGCTTGGCGGATATGATAGCTACCAAAAAGGCTACCTTCTGCGACAACAACTGTAAGGGAATGTCCCTAATCCTTTCATATTGCGGTTTCTGCAACACAGAAAGCACCAGATTCAAATCCCACCGTGCCAAAGGCAACCGTATTCGAGGAGCCACATGACGTACCCCCTGTACAAATGTACGGATCAATGAATGAGACGCCAAGGGCCGTTGAAAAAGAACCTCCAGGGCCGAAATCTGCCCCTTAAGCGTACTTAACGCCAGGTTCTTGTCCAGACCTTGCTGTAAAAATGCCAGTACTCTGGATACTCTATAAGAGCGGGGGTTCCAACCCCCTGCCTCTCACCAGGTAATGTAGGCCTTCCAGGTCCTATGATAAATCTTACGTGAGGAACTCTTACGTGCTCTTATCATAGTCGGGATTACAGAGTCCGAGACACCCCTATCCCTCAAAACCTGGGACTCAATAGCCAAGCCGTCAAAACCAGTGAGGGTAAAGCAGGGTGCAAGATGGGCCCCTGCAACAGCAGGACCCCGTGAAGCGGAAGCCGCCACGGAACCTCTGCCACCATCCATATTACGTCGGTGTACCAAGGGCGCCAGGGCCAAGCCGGAGCTACCCGGGTTGCCGGGATTTCCTCCGCCTCTACCCCGCATTACGACCCGCGGTAGAGCCTTTAGAGGAGGAAAAAATGCACAGCAGCCGATACTGCCCTTGAGGCCTGTGAAACACTGCCCCCCCGAAGGATCAGAGCCGCCTCCGCGGCTGTTGCTGAGCTTCTTGTTCCTCCCTGATGGTTTACGTACGCCACCTCCGTGGCATTGACCGACTGAACCAGAACCGGGCGGTGCAGCCCTACTGTCCCACGGGACAGGCAGAGCTTGATCGCTCTCAGTTCCGGTACCTACATCGACCAATTGAGGGGAAGAAAACTTCTACCCCCCCTTTAGGGCCGGAACCTGAATCCCCCAAACCAAGGGTTCCCGGGACTGACACTCCAACCTGATCGGCCTGTCCAGGGATAGAGGAGATTTGTCCCACCGCGACTAAATTGCCTTCCGCAGGAGCCAAGTGTTCTGGGCGTAAGGTATCGCTTCGCAAGTCGACCTCCTGAGCCCCAACACCCGTATACAGAACCGTAAGGAGAACCACTGGTGCGATCACAGGGTTCGCCCTGCCTAAAGCATTAGAAGCTTGCTCGGTGTTCGGAACACCCCAGCCTGTACCGTGTCCGGAATCAGACCCAGGTACTCCAGCCGGCGTTCAAGATGACTTCTGTCAGCTGAGCGCCTGACTGGCGCCTAGAGGCGCCTCCTGACGCTTCTGCGGTAGCCTCACATTTGAGGGGAAGGACTTTTCTGGGGGCAGAGAGCTGCTTGCAACCCCCAGAAACCGGCCCCCCACCCGTGAGGCGGGTGGGGGCCACCCATCATGCGGTGGCAAGCTTGTCCTCCGCTTTTTGGGGCTTACGCTGCCAGGGCCTTTTGCTGTGGCCTGTGAACTCCTTCCCGGCCTTACCCGCTGGGCCGGGCGCCCGAAAAAACTTCTTCTGACCAGAAGAGATAGGACCCTGCCTAAGACGACGATCTCGTTGCTTCGGCTCTGGAAGGAAAGTACTCTTCCCTCCCGTGAAATCCTTAATAATCTTATCCAACTGTGGGCCAAACAGACACCCTCCCTGAAAGGGCAGGTCTGCCAGAGCTTTCTTTGAAGCCTGGTCGCCCGACCAAGAGCGGAGCCACAGCACCCGCCTGATGACAATTGAAAAAACAGACATTTTTGACAATATGGGGAGAAGATCCAAAGCAGCATGGCATATGTAGTGGAGACCTTCTTCCAAATGTTGCATCCGCTGTACCTCAGCCTGTGCACATTCACTAGACAAACTAGTGCGCAGTGCGGCAGCGTGCTCACAAAGAGACTGTGCCGCCATAGCAGTTGCTAGCGCCGGCCGCATAGCTGACCCAGCCAACAAGGATAGTGCTTTAGACACTGTCTCTGTGCGGCAATCGGCCGCCTCTTTAAAGGATGGAGACCCCTCCAAGGGGATGGTGGTTGCCTTATTCACACGAGCCCATCTCTTAGTAAAGATTTCCTCAAAGGGGTAGCGAACAGCAAAGCTTTTAGGCAAAGCCAAGGAGCTTGGTGGCTTCTGCCATTCCTTGAACACTGCCTGTTCAAACACCTGATCATAAGGGTAAGCCCTAGGGGACCTAGGGGGTCTAAGCGGTCCACAAACATATGCGGACTCATGCAACTCCCCTGTTTGGTCCAGTCGCATAGAGTCGCGAATATCAGTAATCAGTGCTTCCACTATCGCTTTATCCCGCGAACTAGGAGCCTCCTGGCCCTCTGAGGGCGGCTCACCCTCTGAAAGATCCACAGGTGTGACCACTGAGGCGCTTTCTAGATCTGAATCCTCCCATGAGGAAAGAGGAGGGGGTGGGCACTTCTGGGGGCCCCTCGGAACGGGCACTCCTGCCTGGGGAAAGAACTCCCCAAACACCGCCCTCAGCTGTTCCAAGGACACTAATGATCCTGGGGTGGACTGTAGATCTGCAGGTATACCTGCCATAGAATTGCCGGCCTCTGACATCTCAGCCCTGCACCCCCGCTGTGTAACCACCACCTCTACCCCACAAATCAGCCAGGGAGACCCGGGCGGATTACACCCACCGCTACCGGCACCCAGGAAGCGCCAGCTATACTTGCTGTTTGATGCCTCAGCACTCCAACCGAAGAGCAATGCCCACGAACTGCTGCACGTCAGGAGTTTGTTACTGTGTGTCAGCCATGCTGTCCAAGCAAAAACCGGAAGCCCACACCCGTTTTTAAGAACTTCCTGCACAAGGACTGCAGTTCTCCCAATCGACCACTGGAGGCCGCCAGAGAGCAGGCTGGAAACCACATGGTTCTCAAACAATGGACGCTGCCATTACACACGTGCGGTCAGCCATGAACGAGCGGTGCTCCAAAATCCAATGGCGACGACCCACCTAACACATTGCTCCGGACGGTCGGTGCAGATTCGAACGGTTAGTGCAAAGGTGCCTGCGGGGGATTGAGGGGGGAGAGGGAGTGGGGGGAAGGCCTCTAACAGACCCCCACCGGCTAACCACCACAGAGGTGCCCACTCTCCATGCCTCTAGGGCGGAAGAGGGGTTCACTCACCAATCCGATGGGCACAGCGGGTAGCCACCCGGAGCAGACCTACCTCCCCGCAAGGAGGCATGCTGCTGGCCAGGCCACTGGACAGGTGAACCAGTCACTGGGCTCTAGTGGGTTTTAGCCACTGGCCGCCCGCACGGAACGGGCGCTATGCGGTGGGCCCCCCTAAGGGGGTTCGCATAGTGTTGGCTGGACTGGGGAAAGATTAGGATTCGAGATATCCTCTATACCACCAGCCAGCTTCTTGATAGCAGTCTTCCTTAGATGAATCTTCAGGAGACCGCTGCTCCCATAGGGAACCAGGTCTACTCCTTGCACTAGGCAAATAAAAACTGATGTGCTGTACAGAGCAGGGGGATTATATGCTAAGGTGAGGACGGCCCCCTGGGAGGGGCCAACCTACACTTTTGTTTGTTTTGCCTAGGCTACTCCTAGTAGGATGAGCATAACCCCCATGTGTCATAAGAATGCTGCGTCTGTCAGTGAACGGAAGAGAAATCTGGTGCAGCTGTGCAAAATCTGGTGTAGCTGTACATGGGAGCCAATCAGCTTCTAACTTCAGCTTGTTCAACTAAGCTTTGACAAAAAAAAAAAAAACTGGAAGCGGATTGGTTTCTATGCACAGCTGCACCCGATTTTGCACTCACCAATTTTAGTAAATCCACCCCATTGAATAGTCCACACATTCTGATGGAATTGGCACATAGATTGTAATCTTTTGCAATAAATGACAGCGGGAAAAAAGCAGCACACAGCTCCCTTCCAAAACCCATCCAAGCACAACATGTGAACGGTCCCAGAAGAAAAAGGGAATGGAATGAGATTCCTCATTTTCAAGCATTCTGCCATCGAGGTATTAAAGAAAAAATATTAAAATGAGAACTTTATACCCTCAGTAAGGCTAGGTTCAGATCTTTGTGTGTCGGGAATACGTGCAAAATCATGCACTTTCCTGACACAGGGAAGCAGGCTGCCCTTTAGCAGACGGATCGGTGTGGCACGTTTTTTAAAGAGTCAGGGACTTCTTTTTTCACGTTTCCTGCGTGTGGGACAGTCCTTTGAAATGAATGGGCTGTCCTATACGCGGAAACATGCCCATGCTTGGTTGCACCTGTAGGTGTGAACCAAGCCTAAGGCCTCGTTCACACCATACATGCATAAGAAACGATTGAAAAAACGTGCAGATTTCACTTTCAGAGTCAAAAATTTACATCAGTTTACGTGTGTATTTCAGTCAGTTTATATGCACGTTGACATCAGTTTTCATGTACATTTTTTTTATGCAAAGACTGACATCACATGCGTGCCCACCATTCTGTCCTCTTCACCAGTGCCCACCACTCTGTCCTCTTCACCAGTGCCCACCACGCTGCCCTCCTCACCAGTGCCCATCACGCTGCCCTCCTCACCAGTGCCCATCACGCTGCCCTCCCCACCAGTGCCCATCACGCTGCCCTCCTCACCAGTGCCCATCACGCTGCCCTCCTCACCAGTGCCCATCACGCTGCCCTCCTCACCAGTGCCCATCACTCTGTCCTCCTCACCAGTGCCCATCACTCTGTCCTCCTCATCAGTTCCCATCACTCTGTCCTCCTCATCAGTGCCCATCACTCTGTCCTCCTCATCAGTGCCCATCACTCTGTCCTCCTCATCAGTGCCCATCACTCTGTCCTCCTCATCAGTGCCCATCAATCTGTCCTCCTCATCAGTGCCCATCACTCTGTCCTCCTCATCAGTGCCCATCATTCTGTCCTCATCAGTGCCTGCCATATTGTCCATCTCATCAGTGACTATTGTTTTGTGCATCTCATCAAGCCCAGCATTAGGTCCTCCTCATCTGTGCCAGCCATTCAGTCCTCCTCATCTGTGCCAGCCATTCGGTCCTCCTCCTCTGTGCCAGCCATTCGGTCGTCCTCCTCTGTGCCAGCCATTCTACCCTCCTCATCTGTGCCAGCCATTCGGTCCATCTCATCAGTGCCCTCCATTCTTTCCTCCTCATCAGTGCAAGCCATTCTGCCCTCCTCATCAGTGCCCACCATTCTGTCCTCCTCATCAGTGCACATTATTCTGTCTTCATCATAAATGCCAGCCATTCTGTCCTCATAATCAGTGCCTGCCATATTATCTATCTCATCAGTGACCATTGTTTTTTCCATCTCATCAAGCCCACCATTCTGTTGTCCTCATTTGTGCGCCTGCCAGTCTGTCCTCCTCATCAGTGCCTGCCATTCTGTCCTCAACCTACGTGCCCGCCATTCTGTCCGCCTCATAAGTGCCCGCCGTTTTGTCCGCCTCATAAGTGCCCGCCATTCTGTCCTCCTCCTAAGTGCCCGCCATTCTGTCCTCCTCATAAGTGCCCGCCATTCTGTCCTCCTCATAAGTGCCCGCCATTCTGTCCTCCTCATAAGTGCCCGCCATTCTGTCCTCCTCATAAGTGCCCGCCATCCTGTCCTCATAAGTGCCCGCCATCCTGTCCTCCTCATCAGTGAACATTATTCTGTTCTATCATCTGTGCCCGCCATTCTGTCCATCTCATCAGTAACCATTGTTCTGTAATTCTCATTAAGCCCACCATTCTGTCGTCCTCATCTGTGCCAAACATTCTGTCCCTTGCCATTCTGTCCATCGCATCAGTACCCTCCATTCTTTCCTTATCAGTGAATGTCATTCTGTCCTCCTCAACTGTGCCCGCCATTCTGTCCTCCACTACCAGTGCTCAGCAACATTCCCCCTTGCACCAGACATACCTGAGCAACAGCATTACCCCAGCCGGGATGCGACGTGAGTGAAAGTAGGCAGGCAGTAAAGACACATGGGGTCATTTAGAGCAGGGCTGTCAGTTTTGTCTGCGTTTGATTGTGGAGCTGCGAGGAAAAATGCAGATATGCAGCATAATCCTGCACCCCTCCGCACACCACACTTGTGTTTTGGCATGGACTAGACACATAGAAAACAACTGTTTTCTATGTATCTTGCAGAGACCTGCGTTTTCCTAATGCAGGTCTATGCAGATGGTGTGAACGAGCCCTAAAATACACCAACCACATCTAGAGTTTTCACTTTATGTGTGGCTCATCCCATTTCTCGATTTATGCTTTTATTCTATTATTTTTTTTTTCTAATGGATCTTGCTGAGGCACAATCATTTTTAAGTTGCCAGTAGGTAGCAAAAAAATGTGTAAGCATGCAGTATGTGTAGTCCTGGACTATCCTCTGTCGCATATCTGCAGTCTGACAGTTTTCTGTAGTTTTACATTCAAAGAACATGATGCATGGCCCTTTGGTGATGTCAGAGGCTACAGCTGAGGCCCCCTATATCGGGAAAGTTGACCATCACTGCTATAGAGGAAATCTATACTTCTGTCTCTGCACACTAGTTCAGGTCAATGACTGATGTCAGGGACAGCCAGCCAAACAGCACTTTCAGAAGATGAACAGCGACAACTTACATAGCTCTCAACCAATATACACTAAAAGTCACGGCCTACAACATTCATTCTGTATGTACATTACCATCTGATGCTTGTAAACTATAGGCGAGTCCGAGGGCTAGGAAACCTTTGGCTTTAAATTCGGGGCTTTTGTCACTGCAGTCAACAACCATTTTGGCAAACCGTTCAGCTTCATCCATCTGCAACAGTCAAAATACAAAACAGAATGAAGGCCCAAGGAAAAACATACACTTTTTTTTTTTAACCACCTCAATACCGGGCACTTTCACCCCCTTCCTCCCCAAGCCAATGTTCAGCTTTTAGAGCTGCCACGCTTTAAATGACAATTGCGCGGTCATGCAACGCTAGAGCCAAATGACATTTGTATAGGTTTTTCACACAAATAGAGCTTTCTTTTTGGTGGTAATTAATCACCACTGGGATTTTTATTTTTTGCTAAACAAAAAAAGACCGAAAGTTAAAGAAACAAAACAAAAAAACATTTTTTCTTATTTTCTGTTATACAATTTTGCAAATAAGTAACTTTTCATATTCACTGAAGTGCATGGATGGGCAATGACAAGGCTGCACTGATGGCCAATGACGAGGGTGCACTAATAAGGTGGCATTGATATGTTGCAGTGATGGACACTGATATGCTGCACTGATGATCAGGGCACTGATAATCTGTTCCCTGATTATCAGTTTAAATGCCCCCAATAGCTGGATAGCCGCTTATTGGCTTTCCTTTCCTCAGACACTAACAACGCTGAGGAAAGGAAATGCAGATAACCGGCATTCGTTTACATGTGATCGGCTGTGATTGAACCCTAATCAGTGACGCCTGAGCGGAGCTATGCAAAGGACGTCATATGATGTCCAGTCAGGATGGCAAAGTCATCACCTGACTGTCATTCTGCTGTAGGCCGGATGGGAAGGTGTTAAATTTGCGAAGCCCCTTGATTGCAGAATGGACGGTAGGGTATATTTTACAGGGATCACAAGCCCTTTTCTCTTTTTAGAGGCAAATATGTCTTTATTGTTATTTTAGAATAATACAAAGACAATTATGAAAAGTTAAACTGATAAGCAGTATGGACTACAGAAAAAAAGCCCCAGCAGTTGTCTGGAATATAACAGTACAAAATAAAGGAAGGGTCATAATAAAGAAATACAGAACATCACAGGTCATGTTACAAACCTGAATTGTCTACCGCAGAGGTCAAAATCCCTTTTCTCTTTTTATGAGGATTTCTCTATGTGCTCCTGAGGGGAGGGATATAACGGTCAACGCCCCTGAGGATCTTTCATTTGTGTTAGGCTCTTCAGAAAGGTAGAACTATACATACACAGTCTACCAGAGGATGTATCTCGGAGAAATATAGTGTTCCAACTTCTCTCCTTCCAGTCTATTATACACAATCAAGCTCTAAGGGAGGCTTTTATCTGATTTAAGGAATTGTAAATGATCACATTGTAAAACAACCCATTCACTATAAAATAGAAGTGAAAGGCAAAACATTTGTGTGTGTGTGTGTATATATATATATATATACACACACACACACACACACACACACACATATACACACACATATACACACACACATACAATACCTTTTTTTTAAGTGATCATATTATTTCTGTTTCTGTTCTCAGCTGCATAAGAGCTGGGGGGGGGAGAGAAACAGCATCACAATGATCTTCCCAGTGAATGGCTATGCAGGGGGGAAAGGTGTCAGGACAAGTCTGATCATTGAAGGCGAGCAGGCGGAGTTCCCAGCATAGCTAGAGAATTGACCAATGTGTGCTCTCCTGCTTAGTGTAGTCAGTTTTTAATTGGAAAGCAGAAGGGGTCGCAGGATCACCAGGGATTTCACACAAAGGAAGCAATACAAAGAGAACAGGAGACTTTCTCATACAAGTACATGGTACAGCAGCCACATATCAGGAATATAAAGTGTTGGGCTTACATATCCTTTAATATTTTGGGGACAGGGATGAATTATATTCTAATTAGAGTGCATTGGCAGCTTGCCTGAGATTTTAAATAAAGGGGTTTTAACAAGACCATGCTATGCATTATTCGGCTGTGCCAGGCAGTCTCACCCAGTGTAAGGATCCCATACACAGTTTGGCAGCGAGGAGGGGGATGGTGGCATCTTCTGGCTTGAGGCGAATACATTCTCTTAGAACTTTGACAGCTCTGGCAGACTGGATGGAAACACAAACAGAGAGAAGACAAATAACTCCATGTACATAGAAAAAAAACACAGACTTGGGTTCATTTGTGTATTCCTTCACTGGGACATTCTTCTATGCACCTGTTGTAATGATGTGAAAACTCTCTTCATACCGACTTGTCTTACACTGGCTGCAAGCTTAGGTCAGGCTTGCAGTGGGAGTGGCAAGGTGGGAGGACCAGGAGGAGGTACATAGGAGAGTTCACAGGCAGGAGAGCCCAGAGTGGGCGGTCTCTATTGAGAAATGCTCTGTGGTAGTTTGAAGGGAGGGGAGACTCTAAGTAGTGTATCTGTCCTCCGCTGTGTGGGGCATATACTGTATACAATTTAAAGTGATTAAAAGGCTTCAATTAAAAAAAAAAAAAATAATAATAAACATGTCATATTTACCTGCTCTGTGTAATGGTTTTGCACAGAGCTGCCCTGATCCTCCTCTTCTGGGGTCTCCCGCTGGCGCTCCCTTCTCCTCCACTTCAGGAAGTGCCCACCATCGAAAGCCGCTTTCTATGGGGGCACAAATGCGGGCTTGATCCTGAGCCACTCTGTCTGCATCTATAGACACAGACAGTGTGGCTCAGCCATGCCTCCCACTCCCTCGTTACAGAATTTGACTGACAGCAGCGGGAGCCAATGGCTTCCACTGCTACCAATCTGCCAGGTGAGAAGGGAGAGAGTGGAGAGAGACGCTAATTTCGGGCACAGTGCTGGATCGAAACAAGGGCTCAGGTAAGCATTTAGGGGGGCTGTGGGGGAAATCTCATGAGAGGTTTTATGCCTTAAAGGAAAAGTCCAGCCAAAACTCATTTGGCTGGGCTTCTTCTATGCATTACAGGAGTGCAATTCGTTTTGCACTCCTGTGACTGGTTTTCAGCAGAGAGCAGACTGAAGTCCACTCTCTGCTGACGTCACGGATGTCAGTCCAGGCACCACGTCATCCCGACCACGGAGTCTGGATCCGCCAGGTGCCTGGACAGGCACCCATCTCAGCGAGCCACTGAGAGCCTGAGACGGCCGCTCTCCGCCCCTCCACAGCACAACGCTCCAGTGAGCGTGTGGGAGCAGAGCAGAGAGCTGCTAATTGACAGTCAGCAGATTGACAGTCACAGTCAGCAGCTCTCCGCTCGGGGAGCTGTGAGAACCGAGCTATATGCGATCGTTTGGTTCTCAGTGTAGAAGCACCGGGGGACTGATGCTGCATCCACCTAGGCAAGTATAATAGGGGGTAAAAAAACTCTTTACTTCTCTTTTAATGCAAACTGCGCATTAAGGTAAAAAATCTTCTCTGATCAGATTTCCCCCCAGTCCAGCTAAAAACAGAGCAGCCCAAATCCTCCTCCCCTAGTGTCCACCTCTTCTTAGTGTGCCACCATAGAAAGCAGCTTCCTATCGTCGCACACCTGCGGGCTTGATCCCGAGCCACAGTGTCTGCATCCATTGATACAGACAGTGTGGCTCGGCCCCCTCTCCCTGGTCACAGTGGAGAGTGACGCTGCTCTTGGGTACATCGCTGGGTCGAGATCAGGGGTCAGGTAAGTATGAGGGTGGCTTGGAGGGGGATCCTGTGTACAGAAAGATTTTTTTACCTTAATGCATTAAAGTGGTTGCAAACCCTTACATATGCCTACTAAAATGACTGGCCTCAGATGACACACAGAGATGAAACAAATCCTCCTACATAAGTTGTACCCGTTTATCTACAGTACTCTTCTGAGGCAAGTGATCTAAAATTAAAGCAGAATTCCAGCCTGTTGAAATAAAATAAATAAAAGTCAGTAGCTACAAATACTGTAGCTGCTGACTTTTAACATAAGGACACTTACCTGTCCAGGTATATCGCAATGTCTGCACCCCAAGCCGATTTGTCCATCGGCTGTGGGTGCAGGCGCCGGCATCTTCAATAAGGGAAACAGGAGGTGAAACCTTGTGGCTTCACAGCCTGTTCCCTACTGCGCATGCCTGTCTGGCTGTCCTGCTGAATGGCCCGCTGGGACTGGAAATGTTGTAGATCACCGCGATCATTGCGGGGCGATCTTACCCAGAAGTGGGAGCGGGTACCTGGTTTTGAAAGGTATCCGCTCCTCCCTTCCCAACAAAAAGTGGCAAATGTGGCAGTGGGGGGGGGGGGGGGGGGGGGGG
>BLSH010504687.1:89767-123654 GCA_018402905.1 Glandirana rugosa
GAACCCCCCCCATGTTAAGGGCATGTGGCCTGGTATTTTTCAGGAGGGGGGGGGGGCGTTCACTACTCTCCACCCCTTTCCTGACCTGCCAGGCTGCGTTCTCGGATACGGATATGGTATGGATTTTGGAGGGGACCCCACACCATTTTTTTTTTTAATTTTGGCTTTGGGGTTCCCTTTAAATTCCATACCAGACCCAAGGGTCTGTTATAGCCTTGGAGGGGGACCTCTATGCAGTTTTATTATTTTTTAATTTGGCGTGGGGTACCCCTTCAAGATTTGTACCAGACTCAAAGGGCCTGGTATTGTCGGGATCAAAGTCGGATCCCATTCATTGAAGTTGGATGGAAGTCAGACTTTATGTCGCAGGGCAAAGTCGGATCCACAGTCGTATGACTGTTGTGTTGTACCAGTGTGAACCCAGCCTAAATTACACACAGGTGCGCTCTATTTACTAATTAGGTGACTTCTGAAAGCAATTGGTTCCCCTAGATTTTAGTTAGGGGTATCAGAGTAAAGGGGGCTGAATACAAATGTACCCCACACTTTTCACATTCACATTTATTTGTAAAAAAAATGTTGAAAACCATTTATCATTTTCCTTCCACTTCACAATTATGTGCCACTTTGTGTTGATCCATCACATAAAATCCCAATAAAATACATTACATTTTTGGATGTAACATGACAAAATGTGGAAAATTTCAGGGGGTATGAATACTTTTTCAAGGCACTGTAACTGTAAAACTGGTTTCATCACCTAACAGGTTAGTTTAATAGGATCAGAAGTTAAAGGGTTTTTTTTTAAGGTCTGTAGATTACAAAGCACACGGGGTCAGTTATGAAAGCAACTGTGAGACATCCAATGTTCCTAACAGTTTGCAATGCTTTACGGAATCGCCTACATCATTATCCTGGGGAGTCTCTGCTCAGTAATACAGCTTCGGTGAGAAACTCTGCAATACAAACTGCCCAGAAATGAGTGGCTGTGTCCACGGTGGAGGTAGAAGAACCCATTGTGGTGGCTCCTGCATGCTGAGACCATTAGGATCACCGCAGCCGAGGATCAGACAGCCTACCCCGGAGAATGCCCGCCATTCTCAGCCTCCACATCTGAAAAGGGACGGCCAGTAGGAAGCACATGTCTCAGTTTAACATTATTTAGCAGCTAAATGGAACTTACAGAACTAATCCGACTTAATACTTTACATAAGGAGGTCAAAGTTCATACTTGTGTTTCACAATGCTCTTCGACATCCCTAAATAACTCAGAGGAGGAAAGCAATATATCCTAGAGACCCAATGCAATGCTATATTCCAGTGTTTCTCAACTCCAGTCCCCAGGTCAGGTTTTCAAGATTCCCATTATTTTGCGCAGGTGATTTGATCAGTTTCACTGCCTTAGTAATTACCACAACCGTTTCATCTGAGGGAAATCCTGAAAACATGACCTGCTGGGGCGTCTTGAGGACTGGAATTGGGAAATTGCTATATTCTACATTTTCATTCTTCCATTAAAGTGGTATTAAACCCAAAAGCAAACATTATGTTGCAGCTTAACAATTATTAGATGCTATTTGTGCATTAGTTTTCCTTTTTTTTTTTTAACCACTTGCCTACCAGGCACTTTTACCCCCTTCCTGCCCAGGTCACCTTATAACCAATGGGTTTTTTATCTTTTGGTAAAAAAAAAAAAAATTAGCGACATTTTTGGGGAAAAATAGGTTTTCTTCGTTTCGGTTTTAAAATTTTGTAAATAATTTTTCTCCTTCACTGATGTGCGCTGATGAGGCTGCACTAACGGGCACTGGAAGGCATCCCTGATGGGTACTGAAAAGCTCCCTGATGGGCACTGCAAGGCGTCCCTGATGGGCACTGCAAGGCGTCCCTGATGGGCACTGCAAGGCGTCCCTGATGGGCACTGCAAGGCGTCCCTGATAGGCACTGCAAGGCAACACTGATGGGCACTGAAAGGTAACACTGATGGGCACTGTTGGGGCTGCACTGATCATCAGTGCAGATCTCTCCCTATGACGAAATGCCACTGATTAGCTCTCATCTCCTCATGTGCTGTCAGTGTGAGGAGATGAATGCCGATAACCAGCATTTCCTTGTTTACATGTGATCAGCTGTGATTGGACATAGCTGAACACATGGGTAAAGAGCCTAATCATCGGTTCTTTACCAGTATCAGTGATGTGCTATGTCCCAAGGACAGAACGCACCACGGATCTCCATGCTTACCCCTCCCCCATGCGCTGTGAGAGTGGGACGTCCTCCCAGAACGAGAGTGCTGCTGCCGTCCATCACTTGACAATACGGCGGGCAGGAAGGAGTTAAAGTGGAGTTCCACCCATATAAAAGTCAGCAGCTACAAAAAGTGTAGCTGCTGACTAGTAACAATCGGACACTCACCTGTCCCTCGCTCCAGCGATGTGGTCGCCCGAGGGCTTGCTCCTCTCCGCGGCGCTGGCATCGCAGGTGTGGGCACCCGGCTTTGGCTTCAAAGCCGGGCGGGCACTGCGCATGCACGAATCGCGCTGCCCCTTGTGACTGGCCAGCGTATCTTCTGTGAAAACAGGGTCCCGGGTCACAGCCCAGAAAAAATTACATGCCAATTGTGGCATGTCAGGGGGTCACCTTCCCTTAAAGCAGAAGTTCCACTTTTTGGTGGAACTCCGCTTTAAACTTTCTTTTTTCTATTTTCATCTGGTGATCCAGCCAGCAAGTCTTGTTTTTCACAAGCTCAAAATCTCCAGCAGAATGTCCTCCACAATATCGCAGAGTCCCTCTAAAAATCACTGATCGCTACTATTGCAAGTAAAAAAAAAAAAGTCCCTAAATCTGTTCCATATTTTGTAGACGCTATAACTTTTGCGCAAAACAATCAATATACGCTTATTGGTATTTTTTTTTTACCAAAAATATGTAGCAGAATACATATTGGGCTAAATTGATGAAGAAATGTGATTTTTACATGACCGCGCAATTGTCAGTTAAAGCGACACAGTGCCGAATCGCAGAAAATGGCCTGATCAGGGGGTAAATCCTTCTGTGGCTGAAGTGGTTAAACACCACGGCCTACCTGAGTATTGCTGCTGACTATGTCCATCCCTTTATGACTGCAGTGTCCCCATCTTCTGATGGCTCCTTCCAGCAGGATAATGCGCCATGTCACAAAGCTCCAATCATCTCACCACTGGACAATGAGGTCACTGCACTCCAATGGCCTCCACACTCCCCACATCTCATCCAATAGAGCACCTTTGGGATGCGGTGGAACGGGAGATTGGCATCATGGATGTGCACCCGACAAATCTGCAGCAACTGTGTGATGTTATCATGTCACTATGGAGCAAAATCTCTGAGGAACGTTTCCAACACCTTGTTGTATCTATGCCATGAAGAATGAAGGCAAAAGGGGGTCCAACCCGGTACTAGCAAGGTGTACCTAATAAAGCTGCCAGGGAGTGTATACCCAACACTATCAGTCCTTGCCTCCCCGTTATACCCGCAGTTTACGGTTATATTGTATTTGAATGTATAGAGGGGCAAATGCTGTAATAGGGAATATTTTCGTTATGTTGTAGATTCACACCGCCCTGCTCTAAATAAAGAATGTATTAACCACTTCAGCCCCGGAAGGATTTAACAACTTCCAGGCCATTTTTTGCGATACGGCACTGCGTCGTTTAACTGACAATTGCGCGGTCGTGTGACGCTGTACCCAAACAAAATGTCCTTTTTTCCCACAAATAGAGCTTTCTTTTGGTGGTATTCGGTCACCTCTGCGGTTTTTATTTTTTGCGCTATAAACAAAAAAAGACCAAAAATTTTGATTAAAAAAATATATATATATATATTTTTTACTTTTTGTTATAATACATATCCAAAAAAAAAAACATTCAAAAAATGAATTTCTTCCTCAGTTTAGGCCAATATGTATTCGAATAGATATTTTTGTTAAAAAAAATACCAATATATTGATTGGTTTACGTAAAAGTTATCACGTCTACAAAATAGGGGATAGATTAATGACATTTTTATTAGTTTTTTTTTACTAGTAATGGCGGCGATCTGTGATTTTTATCGGGACTGCGACATTGCAGCGGACAGATCGGACACTTTTTTGGGACCAGTGACATTTATACAGTGATCAGTGCGATAAAAAAGCACTGGTTACTGTGTAAATGACACTGGCAGGGAAGGAGTTAACACTAGGGAGCGATCATAGGGGTTAAATGTGTTCCATGGGAGGCGTTTATAACTGTATGGGGGATGGGCTGACTGGGGGAGGAGAGAGATCATTGTTCCCTATCCCCTGACAGAATGGGGACCTGCTTTGTTAAACGCACGCAGATCCCAGTTCTGCCGGTCTCTGGATCGATTGCGGGTGGCCAGCGGACCAGCTGGTTGGCTCCCTCGCTGTCTACGCGCCTGACGTACAATGGCGGCGATTTAGGCAGTGAAACTGCGGCGGCTGGTCAGCAAGCGGTTAAAAAAGAATTTAAAAAAGTATGTTTTTGCCTTAAAAGGGAAACAATACGTTCCAATCAATTTTAATGTTATGTTTATATTTTCAAAGCACAACCTCAGCGGTGAAGATGATCTACACGGCATTCACCTTTTATTTTCCAATTCTGTTTTCCCTCTATCAGCTTCACTCACTAATAGCCAGCGTGGCACAGCGTTAATTCCGCCTTCCCCAGAACAGATCGGGGCAGCGCTGAGATGATAAAGCTTTTTAATTTTTACATGTCTGAGAGCGGGAAGCGCTCTCATTTATAACGTTTACAGAATGGCAATGACCTCCAAATAATAGCCGACTCCATTAGCGAAAGCAAAGATGTTTGATCTTCATTAAACTGCAGAAAATTGCATTCGCCTAAATCCAACGTACAATGCAATTAAAGGTCAGACCCGGCGACTGCGGCGGTTACTGCGCAGAAAGCAAACTAAGTAACGTCCTATCGATCGCGGCAACAGATATTTGATGTTGTCCGCTTCCAACTGTATTATTACATTGTGGAGCTCATCAATGAGATGAAAAATAGCGCCGGTGTCCGCAGCAACCTCACAGGGTGTCGGTTTTCATACCGTAAACTGCAGTAGATGAATTTGTTCCAGGCCTTTTTCGCGTATTTATCATTAAAAGCAGAATTCTGGTTTGCTGGGACCTAATTACAACCATTTTTTTTTTTTTTATCTAAAACAAAATGTTATCTTGGCTACCATTTGTTACCGACCTTCGGCTTGTTCCTTGACTATGCTTCTGCCTGATCCCAACCTGCAACTATACTTTACTGACCTTCGGCTTGTTCCTCGACTATGCTTCTGCCTGATCCCAACCTGCAACTATACTTTACTGACCTTTGGCTTGTTTACTGACTACGCTTCTGTTTGATCCTTACCTGCTATTTCTGTTACTGGACCCCGGGTTGCTCACTTCCTTGCAGGGCAAACCTAAGGGCCACGACCTGGTACTAACATGCGGCAAAATAGCAAAATCCATCTCCACCATCAGATCTGGTGAACACCGGTTAATACTTAGACTCCACACCTCCGATGAGCCCACGTCATCCACCTGGGTGACCCGCTTGTATACCTATCCTGGTGGTAGTCATGCTACTGTTATAACAACTGGTCTTCCAGCCTGACCGTGACACCAGGACACTAATGTACAAGGATACTAAAGTTCTATCCACATGTATTTTCTGTACTTGCAAAAACTGAAAAAAGGGAAACAAATGCAGCCAACGCCTCTATGTACTGGTAAGCTGCAATATATCAAATGTTTATTCTTGGGTTTAGATTTACTTTATATTCACAATATTAATGAAAACCTTGTAGAGTAGAATATACATGACTCACTCCGGGTTTATATATAATGATGTATCGACACACAAACACACACTGAGACAAGAATGTGACATTTCAAAACTTGGAGTGAGACTCTGTAGATGGAATTTACTCATGAAGTTAGGAATTATTACCATGAGGATGCGGATGATTCAAAGTATTTATTAGACAGTTTATAGATTTATCCTGAAACAATCCGAAACTCCCAGGCCCGGCTCCTGAGTATGCTCAACCACAACCCAAGTCTGACATTTCCAGTCTAAGCTTCCTCCCTCCTCCTTGGCGGACAATTGGGATTCTTCTCCTTTCGGCCAATCGGAAAACGGGCCACGAGCCCACACTATTTTGAGGCTTGTTAGAGCCTATGGCTCTAATCAGGTGCTTCAAAAAACACCCCGCCGCTGTAATTCAGGCGCCCGGCATCATGACAGGGGCCAGACGCGAGAATAGGGGGTGGCCACGGATAGATTCATGTAATGCATGAATCTATCCATAATTCATATGGGGGGGGGGGGGTGGCGCCCCCGCGCCCCTAATGGACGGGTCCCCACTGGTTCCTACACTACTTTGTTGCGACTTGGAGTGCCGGAGTATAAAAGTCGCATGAAAGTCACACTCTGGAGTCGCACTAGTGCGAACGGAGCCAAAGGAGCAACACCCACTCCTCCAGACTGATGCTCACCCATTAAGACATTTTGATACTTGCATAACTCCTCCCACTGCTTGCATCAGAATTGAGAGCTCATTGGAGGAGTACTGAGGCAGGGTGCTGTGATGTTTTCAGGAAGCTATGCACAGCATCCTGCTGGCTCCTCCCACCAGCCATAATCTGCCTGCATTGCATAGAGAAGCACAGAGACCCAATGATTATATCACTAAATCTAAAATAAGAACTGAAATGAAAATGGTAAGGATTTAAAAAATGTATTAGCATGTTGATGAGGGGGGTGGGAGGAAACCGGAATGGCACAATATAAGCAGATTAAACTTCAGCTTTAAATTAATGGCTAAAAAACTGATTAATGAGACTCCAAGCTTTGAAGGAGGATACAATGAACACAGATGACGACTCCATGTTCATTTTCCTTTACCTCTCCTGGAAATACAGCACACGACACACAGTTCCTGCTCTCCACACACCTACCAGGTTTAAAGGGGTTGTGTCACCATAAGACACTAAAAGTGATTCCAAATATTCTATATGACAGGTCCTCTTAGGACGAACCTCTTCTCCCATACCCCCACAATGTGCATTCATTTCACTTACATACAATGTGTATCATTTTACGGATACCAGTCCTAATAAATAAAGGAGGCTTATGTCTCCGGGCATTTTTGGAGGGGAAGAAAAGTTATGTTTGATTTGCCCGGTCATGAATGTGCCTAATTGGTTACTTATCAGTACTTATATGTGATATACACCGATCAGCCATAACTTTATGACCAATAACAGGTCACTTTAATAACATGGATTATCTCTCTACAATGACATTTGAAAGTCAGTGGGACATATTTGGCAGCACAGTTGATTAAAAATGGCTTCAGCCACACACTAACCATGAGTGAAAGAAAAGTTTTTGTGTTCTCATTCATATTCTCTGAAAAATGGCTAAGAAATCATAAATTCTGCCAGGGTGTGTAAACTTATGAGCACAACGGTATGCATGTTTGCTAAAGTGTGCCCATTCATTAAAAAGCAGAATTATAAAACATAAAAAAAAAAAAAGGGGAACAAAGATTAATCTAGAAATGTATGGGGTATAAGGTGTAAACATGAAAAAAGGTGCTAGTGCAGTATTGAGGACAGAACTTTTGGAGATCAGATGGGGAAATCAGAGGGAATAAGCTTAGCATATAAATATCCCTTTCATTCAATTCATATAGAGCCAAATTTCAAAGAGGAAGAAGAGGAGGAGATTTATGACACTCAACGTTCAACATCACATTTATAAAAGTATTCCAATTTTCATGAAAATAAAAAAAGAAGCTTTCCTGACTTTTGCAATTTATTTTAATTGAATTATAAAAGATCAATCCATTTACAATCTCATGATTACATATCATACATTACAGGTGTTACAACTTATCTTGAACATGTTGCATTCCATCCGACACGTTTCCTGGCATAAAGTCCACTTTTTCAAGGATGCATATACAGTTCAAACAGTGATGATAATCTCATATAATGGATCAGAGGAGATTTCTCAGCAAATAAGTATTTAGTCACTAATAGAAGAACAAGAAAAAAAAAAAAAAAAAACAGAAGGCACCCAGTATGGAGGATCGATACTACAAGTTAGAGACGGGATCCTCAGGAAAAGGTGGATTCGATTTCTCCCGATATTCTGTTTAAACTGCATTATGCATCCTTGAACAAACGCAAGGAACTTTGTTCCCAGAGGAATGTCGGATGATGTGATGTATGGCATGTATTCATGAGAATGCAATGGATCTTTCTTCTATAATCCAATTAAAGTGATCGTAAATCCTTTTTTTGTTTTCGTTTTTTTTTTAACCACTTCAATACTAGGCATTTACCACCCTTCCCGCCCAGACTAATTTTCAGCTTTCAGTGTTGTTGCGCTTTGAATGACAATTGCGTGGTCATGCAATGCTGTAGCCAAACAATCATTTTGTTCCCACAAATAGCTTTCTTTTGGTGGTATGTGATCACCTCTGGGGTTTTTATTTTTTGCTCTACAAATAAAAAGACTGAAAATTAAAAAAAAAAAAAAGTTTTTCTTTGTTGCTGTCACAAAATTTTGTAGAAGTACATTTTCTGCTTCACTGACGGGCACTGATGTGGCTACACTGATGGGCACTGATGAGTCTACACTGACGGGCACTGATGAGGCAGTACAGATTGGCACTGATGATGAGGCACATATATGCAGCACTGATGGGAACTGATAAGCAGCACTGACGGACACTGATAGGTGGCACTGATATGCGGCACTGATGGGTACTCATAGGTGGCACTTATGGGCACTGATAAGTGGCACTGGGCACTGATAGGTGGAACTGGTGCATATAGCACGGTTAGGGATGGCACTGGCAGGCATCACATATGGGCACAGTGCACTGTATGCCCCTTACCTGGTGGTCCCTGGGGGGCCTCCTGATCTTCTCCCTGGTGGTCCATGGGCTACCTCCTTATGTTGTCCAGGGGGGGGCTCCCTGGTGGTCCTGGTCGGCTCTCTAAATCAAAAATTATTTTATGTAAAATTGCATTCTTTATTTATTTAGATTAAAATGGCCCCAGGGCATCACACAGTCTCTTCATGGGATACCCAAGCAGTGCAAGTTTCCAAAATGGAACACTGTGAGAACTTCTGGGAAAAAAAATATGTGATGATTAAAATGTAACAAATCTTTATATTTGCAGAAACGGTAATATATCCCCGAGGAAGATATTGTTTGCAAAAATTCAAAACGCGTTGGATGTCCCCCCTTTCACTGACACCACCAAGTCATTTGTGGCACGGCGATATATGGGGAATATCATTTTTTCTGAAATTTTGTAATTTTCTACATTTGTATGGACAAAACTGTATATGTACTATATGTATAATGGAAAGTATATTTTATATACCAAAAGATCACTCTTTCTTTCCCCTTCTTCTTTTATAAAACAATTTTAATCAAAGTAAAGAATGCAATTTTATATAAAATATTTTTTTGATTTAGAGATTTTTTAATTGCCGTGAAAGTCCCACAAAGCGGAGTTCCACCCAAAAGTGGAACTTCCGCTTTAAGGGAAGGTGACCCCCCGACATGCCACAATCGGCATGTCTTTTTTTTGGGGGGGTGACCAGGGACCCTGTTTTCACAGGGTCCCAGGTCCACTTCCTCCCCTGGAGCCACGGCTCCGGAAAGGAAGTCCACCTTGCCCCCTCCCTCTCGGCGATCTTCAGGGACACGTCACAGGTCCCAGAAGATACGCCGGCCAGTCACAAGCCGCAACGCGACTCACGCATGCGCAGTGAGTGCCCAGCTTTAAAGCCAAAGCCGGGTGCCCACTTTTGTGATGCCGCCGAGGGGAGGGGTAGACGAACGAGCCCTCGGGGCGGCCACATCGCTGGAACGAGGGACAGGTGAGTGGCTGATTGTTAAAAGTCAGCAGCTACCCTTTTGGTAGCTGCTGACTTTTAACAGGGTGGAATTCTGCTTTGAGGGTGTCCCAAAAATTGAGGAGTTAGGTTACCTCCTCACCACCTATTTTAAAGCCTGCACTACAACCACATGCATTACACGGTTACAGGGTGGTTGTGACACAGCCCCAAACACTCGGTATTGCCCACCAAAAAAGAGGTTTATTTCTTACTGTGCATGGCATGTACACCCCTTTCCCCTGCCTTTACAGTTTAAGGGGGAGCAGTTGGGAGGCAGTAAAAACATGGCTCAACCAATGTGTTTTTACTGCAATCTAACCACATGTGTAAATTACCCCCAAGTGAAGCTTTGAATGTCAGAAAAACTTCACAAAAAAAAAAAAAAGAAAACGGGAATCAATTTTGTGTGCATTGTCATTGAATGCTGCATATCATAAACACCCCCTTACTTTTTCCTCTTTTTTTCCTATACGAATGTCAGAATGGAGTCAAGAAATGCTTCTTGTCCAAAGGTCAGAGATACACATACGCTGATACCTGTATATACAGAAGTTGTCCCAACCCCTTTAATACAGCAAAAAGCAATATATAAAGTGCAGTAACCAGCAACTGCCTGAGTCTCTGGATGGCGCTAAACTGAAGGAAGGTGAAATGCGGTTGCTATGGGTTACTGCACTTTCATTCTTTTGCTCCGCTTCATTAAATAAGCCCACATGGATCGAAGGGCTTTTTAGGTCTGGAAGACGGGACACTCGGGGTTAACATGCACAAGTCTACAGGAACTATGGAAATGACAGACAGACTATACAGAATACATACTGTTCATCCTCGTGAAAATTTATCCTGCAGCAGAATGTTATAAACACACAGATCAATAACCAAAGAAACAGAAATACAAACATGCTGAAGACATAACAAAGCTACCAAGAGAAATTACAACAGCAATACTGACGTAACTTAATAAAAGAAAAAGGGCACAAAAACTAGACAAGGGTTTTTTCCCTCGGCCAAGAAATTAGTTCATGACTTAAAGTGGAACTTTAATCTACTTTTTAAAATTTGGAAGAAAGACAAACGTATGAGGAGGCCGGCGGTCCTATAATTCCAACTTACCCATTCTTAAAGTAGAGCACATGAGCCCTCTGGAGCCCGGTCTCCAGAAAGAAGCTCATCTCCTGGTCTGGAGCAGTCGGCCCCGGCTTCGGACTCCGGTTCTGGATATTTGCAGTTTGGGCCTGTGGAAAAAAACAGAAAAGCAAAAAATAAAATCCTCTGTGCTGCCAATACCTAAATAGTTACAAATAAGCAAAATTACAAATATGTCACTATTTAGGACTCATACACACAGGCGGTTTTTACAGCTGCATTTTTTACAGCTCTCCATGTTATTCACTGGCCCCATAAAAACGCTGACGTTTTTGAGCTGTAGATGGCGTCGGCGTTAGTGAGCTGAAAGTAGAACCCACGGCCAGCGCGTTCCGAGGCTGTAACGTTTTGGCATATTTTACGCCGACGCGGCAAAACGCTCACTAATGCCGTACCGACGTTAACCGGCGCTTTTGACGCCGGAGTTTTCTGGTTAAAAAATAGAGGAGCTCTTTTTGGTAAAAAAAAAGCACGCCTATTGACGCCGACGCGCACTAACATGCATTAACGCCGATGCCAAAGGCCGAAAAAAAAATGCAGATTTTTCCTTGACGTCGGCCCCGACGTTTTGCTTATTTTACACCTGTGTGTATGAGGCCTTAAGTTGCAGCTAAAACACAGTCATGTGTTGCCACATCATCCAAAATCTATAATACAAAAGTGCAGCGCAAAATGATCTTTACCATTGTTGTGAATGTGTCACATGACCATCCTAACTAAATTCATGCCAACCAATATATTCAGTATATCTCTGCTTTTATATACATACATTTTAAACCATATTTACTAATACAAAACTGTGAATAACATGGCTTTGCAATTCAGCACTTATGTGCATAAATTCTCCACCTTATATGCATATATCACAATCAATAACATTGATGTATATCAAATAAAGTTTGTTATTCCTCCAAAAAAGGTGGATGTATGTTACTCCAGTGTTCGCCACCAGTGCTCCATCAACACAAGCTGCTTACCTATGAATATGACCCTACAATGAAGTAAGATCAGTTAGGAAATATGGGAAATATGTTTTTTTCCTTTGACAGTCACGGGACGAAACACGTCAAGAGTGGAGCCATATCACGTCATTGCGCAAGTCCGGAACTAGAAGACGGCTTTTCATACTGTGATGCCAGTTTAGTAGCCTTAAGACAGCAATACATGTATATTAAAATGACCATACATTAGTGCACTGGATTTGGTTGCTCTTTACTTGTGTCTTATCGTTAAATTTTAAATAAAGGGGGATTTTTAACATACTGCATAATGATAAGTGTTTCATTTCTTTAACCACTAATGCCAAATGGTGAAATGTCAACCTGTCCTGGAATGTGATATACAGTGGGGCAAAAAAGTATTTAGTCAGCCACCAATTGTGCAAGTTCTCCCACTCAAAAAGCTGAGAGGCGCCTGTAATTTTCATCATAGGGGCACTTCAACTATGAGAGACAGAATGAGAAAAAAAATCCAGAAAATCACATTGTCAGATTCTTAAAGAATTTATTTGCAAATTATGGTGGAAAATAAGTATTTGGTCAATAACAAAAGTTCATCTCAATACTTTGTTATATACCCTTTTGTTGGCAATGACAGAGGTCAAACGTTTTCTGTAAGTCTCCACAAGGTTTTTACACCCTGTTGCTGGTAGTTTGGCCCATTCCTCCATGTAGATCTCCTCTAGAGCAGTGATGTTTTGGGGCTGTCGCTGGACAACACGGATTTTCAACTCCCTCCAAAGATTTTCTATGGGGTTGAGATCTGGAGACTGGCTAGGCCACTCCAGGACCTTGAAATGCTTCTCACGAAGCCACTCCTTCGTTGCCCGGGTGGTGTGTTTGGGATCATTGTCATGCTGAAAGACCCAGCCACATTTCACCTTCAATGCCCTTGCTGATGGAAGGAGGTTTTTACTCAAAATCTCACGATACATGGCCCCATTCATTATTTCCTTTACACGGATCAGTCGTCCTGGTCCCTTTGCAGAAAAACAGCCCTAAAGCATGATGTTTCCACCCCATGCTTCACAGTAGGTATGGTGTTCTTTGGATGCAACTCAGTATTCTTTCTCCTCCAAACACGACAAGGTGAGTTTTTACCAAAAAGTTCTATTTTGGTTTCATCTGACCATATGACATTCTCCCAATCCTCTTCTGGATCATCCAAATGCTCTCTAGCACACTTCAGACGGGCCCAGACATGTGCTGGCTTAAGCAGGGGCACACGTCTGGCACTGCAGGATTTGAGTCCCTGGCGGGGCGTAGTGTGTTACTGATGGTAGCCTTTGTTACTTTGGTCTCAGCTCTCTGCAGGTCATTCACTAGGTCCCCCTGTGTGGTTCTGGGATTTTTGCTCACCGTTCTTGTGATCATTTTGACCCCACAGGGTGAGATCTTGCGCGGAGCCCCAGATCGAGGGAGATTATCAGTGGTCTTGTATGTCTTCCATTTTCTAATAATTGCTCCCACAGTTGATTTCTTCACACCAAGCTGCTTACCTATTGCAGATTCAGTCTTCCCAGCCTGGTGCAGGTCTACAATTTTGTTTCTGGTGTCCTTTGACAGCTCTTTGGCCTTGGCCATAGTGGAGTTTGGAGTCTGACTGTCTGAGGTTGTGGACAGGTTGTGTCTCTTATACTGATAATGAGTTCAAACAGGAGCCATTAATACAGGGAATGAGTGGAGGACAGAGGAGCCTCTTAAAGAAGAAGTTACAGGTCTGTGAGAGCCAGAAATCTTGCTTTTTTTGTAGGTGACCAAATACTTATTTTCCACCATAATCTGCATATAAATTCTTTAAAAATCAGACAATGTGATTTTCTGGATTTTTTTTTCTCATTCTGTCTCTCATAGATGAAGTGAACCTATGATGAAAATTACAGGCCTCTCTCATCTTTTTAAGTGGGAGAACTTGCACAATTGGTGGCTGGCTAAATACTTTTTTGACCCACTGTATGTAGAAGATAGAAGATTCTCCACCACCATCCACACAACCTACTTACCTATGAATTTGACCTACAATGAAGTCTGCTAAGTTAGGAAAACTGTTTTTCTCTGTTAAGAAGTCACAGGTCACGTGACGAAACGCATCAAGGGTGGAGCTACGTGACATCATTGCGCAAGTCCAGAACTGGAAGAAAGACGGATTTCCCATACTGTGATGCCGATGTCTAACCTTAAGGGGGCAATAAATGTATATTAAAGTGCCATACCCTAGTGCACTGGATTTGAGTGCACTTTACTTGTAAGTATCTTATCAAAAATGTTTTATTAAAGGGGGATATTCAACATACTACATGATGATAAGCATTTCATTTCTTTAAGCAAGGGGTCTGCAAACTTCCTAAACAAAGGGCCAGTTTACGGTTCTTCAAACATTAGGAGGGACGCACTGTGGGCAGTGGGAGAATAAAATGTTCTGGTATCAGTGGGAGTAAACAATGCTCCATGATTGGCATTATGGGGAGGAATAGTGCCCCATAGTTGGTATCAATGGGAGTAATAGTGCCCTATCTTTGGTGTAAATGGGAGGATTAGTACTACATTACTTGTGTGAATGGGAAGAATAGTGCCCCATTCTTGGTGTCAGTGGCAGAACCTGTGTCAGCAACAGTGGGGGTAATAATACCCCAAGGGCTGGATAAAAGCAAGCAACGGGCAGCCTGAATCCTCCTCCTATCAGGTCCCTTTTCTGTGCTCGTGGCCCCTCCCTTCTGTTGGGTACCCCCACAGCAAGGCACCTGAGCCAAGTCACAGCTCCCTGTGTCCATTCAGGCACAGAGCTGTGGCCCGGCCTTGCCCCCTTTCTATTTTCATTGGCTGGCTGGATGACTTTAACTGACAGCAGCGGGAACCAATGGGGAGTCCCGAACAGCTGAGACATTCCTACAACATCGCTGGAGCTAGAGGGACCTCAGGTAAGTATTAGGGGGGCTGCTGCACACAGAAGGCTTTTTATCTTAATGCATAGAATGCATTAAGATAAAAAAACCTTCTGACTTCACAACCACTTTAAGTCCAGTAAGTATTTATTGCACATGACAAGTCGTAAAAAGAAAGACCCAACTGGACAACAGAATACAATATAAGGCCTGAGCTGAGATGCAATTTTGAAAGGGTCCTGTGCTACTTTGGTGCGATGCAGTACAATTTTGTGGTCTATAGACTTCAATGGAAATGCATCAAATTCGCATCTACATGTCTTTTGATGCAATTTTGTGTGTGATTTGAGCTGGCTGTTAGGTACCAGCATGCTTAGGTGTCCTCAAAACCAGTGACTCATTCATCCCTGTTGTTAGCAGTGGGGAGAAGTCATTGGTTGTTAAGGAACCGGTACCCTAATAACCAGTGACTCATCCCCTCCGCTCCCCCCGGCAAAGCACATTGTTGCCATGTTAATGAGAATAAAGGCCTCTTCCCCACAACCCGGGCCTGGTGGCTGTGGGGGTGCAGAGACATCTTATCAGAATCTGTAAGCCCCAAATCCTGGCCCCCCATATGTGAATAAGTATGGAGTACATAGCACCACTACTCATTCACAAAAAAAAATATCAAAGTGAGATGAGAAGTATTGAAGCTGTTATAGGTGCAAAGGGAGGGCCAACTCAATATTGAACCCTACGGACTGGGATGCCATTAAAGTTAATGTGCGTGTAAAGGCAGGCGTCCCAATACTTTTCACAATATAGTGTATATTGATCAGGGTCGCCAGATGAATTGAGAGTTTTAAGCCCACAAAATACACTTTTTTCTTTTGACTTTTTTGTCACGTACAACAAAGGTTAACTGGCCTTGCATTAGTTCTCCGATACCCTCATTCTATTGATCAATCTTTCTCTATATAGATATATATATATATATATACACGCACACGCTTCAGACAACTCCAGGGACCTCCAAAGTTACCACTATTGATAGAGAACTGCTTCTGAAACTTGGACTTCCAGCATCTTACCTACCTCTGGGGTCCAAACACAACACCTACTGCCATACAGCTGTAATGGTTGCCCTAATTTTCCAGCAGACCACTTCCATTCCCGGGACAGTTGTAAAGTCTCGTTCCAGATCAATACAAGCATATAACTTCATCACATTTATTTCTGCAAGCTATAATTTTCTTTAATAATGAACGGACCATTATTATATGTCTGCGAGGGCTGAGAAGAACAATTCTACGAATGGAGTTTATGAAGACATTCATACTTGTCAAGAATTTGGCAATGGGCATTTGAAAAAAATCAGAACAGACTACTATTTAATTTAACAGGTAATGAAAGTGCGGTCCCTCGTGGTTTCATGCCATTATTTAACCACTTGGCTACTTCCCGCCTGTAATGTACTGTGGGCAAGCAGCCTCTGTAGGGAAAGCGGCGTACTGGTACGTTGCTGCCCACTTCCGGTTGTAGGACGCATACCCCCCCCATCTGGCTCCCGCTGTCATTGTACACAGCAGGAGTCTGTCAGCAAGTCCCAGCCAATGATTCAAAGCCGGGACCGGCTGATCGGCTGTGTCCAATCACAGATCAGAGGTCTGTGTTGGTAAACAACACAGAGTTTTATACAGAGGGACGATCCCTGCAAAGCACAGATAAGAAACTAAGAGTTCTTTAGAAAAAAGCAGCACACTTTACACATAGTTAGGCACACATTCTTAGACCCTTGATCACCCTACACATTCGCCCTTTCCCAGCCAGTGTCATTAGTACAGTGACAGTGTATAGTATTATCACTGATCACAGTATTAGTGTCATTGGTGATGTTCATGGCAGTTAGTTTAGGCTGGGGTCACACTGGTATTATCATAGACATTGCATGTGATTCGCACCGCACTGCTGTGCACATCACATGCGATGTCTGTGCGATGCAAATCCACCCAGTTTGTATGTGTGAATTTACATCGCATTCAGACCAAAATGGTGCAGGACCCATTTTTGGTATGCACTGGAATTGAATGGTGTTGAAAGAGAACCGCCAAGACCGATACTTGGCCCTTGATTGTACTCAAAGCAAATTTCTGCTCAACGCCCCTATGAAGAAAAATCAAAACTCGAGTCACCGAGAAAGAACAGGGGTGAACACCCGGAACAAGAAGGGGGAAGGGTGGCAAGGGCTGACCCCTGTTTGAGGCAGTATTATTGGACTTTAATGGTACCATATACATGGAGTACAACGATTTTTTTAAAAATTAAAAGTTCATCTTTATTACAAAAAACTCTTTTTATAAAAGAGGACAATACATATACGTGTAGTTAAAATTTAGTGCAGACTAAAGGTTACAGACATTTTTGATGACCATACAAAATACTTATACATATTTCTGTATTTTGTAATAAAGATGAACTTTTAATTGAAAAAAAAAAACAAACGTTATTGTACTCCATGTATATGGTACCAAAGTCCAATAATACTGCCTCAAACAGGGGTGAGCCTTTGCCACTCTCCCCCCTTATTCCATATTGGTTTTTCTTGACGAACGTACTTTATTATACATTTAATTATATTTTTGGCATGTCTAACAGGGGTGAACACCCACCGACTCACACCATGAAAAGTAAGCTTTCCACATCCGATGGTGGATCTTCCTAGAGGTAAACTTTCGAGCTTTAAGCAGAGTCTGAACCACAGACACAGGCAAACCTCTATCTTTTAGCACCTGGCTTTCATTAGCCAAGCCGTCAAAGCCAGCAACGGTAAAGCAGGATGGAAGATAGGCCCCTGGGACAAAAGATCTTCCCTGAGAGGGAAGCGCCAGAGAGGCGCACCAGATCGGCATACCAAGACTGATGGATGGGACCAGTCCGGGACCACTAGAATGACCGGAATCCCTTCGGTTTCGATCCTGCGCAACAGTTGCTGCAGAAGTTGGAGAGGAGGAAAGGTGTAAATCAGACGATACTGACCCCATGGGATGACCTGAGCGTCTGCGGTGTCTGCCAGAGGGTCCCGAAACTTGTCCACAAAGATTGGCACCTGTTGATCCTGGATGCCAACAGATCTACCTCGGGAGTGCCGAGGTATTCTGCCTGTCAATTGTCCACCCCTGGAATGTGGATGGCGGAAATAACCGGGATGAAGCAATCTGCCAACCGGAGAATGCCGGATACTTCCAGGGCCGCTAACACACTTTTTGTCCATCCCTGGTGATTTACGTAGGCCACCACTGTGGCATTGTCCGACTGAATCTGCACCAGTAGCCCCCGAAGACGATCCGTCCAATAGTGTAGACAAAGACTGATCGCCCGGAGTTCTAGGATGTTGATAGGCAGGCCAGATTCTGGGTTGAAATCAGCGCCAACTTCTGGTAGTTTAACAGCCACCCAAACTCTGTCAGAGTTTAATGGCGATCTCCACATCGCCCCGCAGAGTTGCAGGAGACTCCTCTCACCGGAGGAGGTCGCCCAGAACAACAATGCCCCGCTGGCGCAGCAACGCCAAAACCGGAGCCAACACTTTTGTGAAAACTCACGGAGCGGAGGCGAGACCAAAGGGTAACGCCACAAATTAATAATACTCCTGTCCCACCACACAGCAGAGGAATCACTGATGACAGGCGCAGATTGGAATGTACAGGTAAGCATCTTTTATATCAATGGAAGCCAGAAAGCCCCCCTGATGCAGGGATGCCACCACAGAGCAAATAGAATCCATGCGTAACTTCCAAACCCACACAAATGGGTTCAGGGCCTTGATGTCAAGGATTGGAGGTACCGTACCCTCTTTTTGGGGACCATGAAAAGGTTTGAATAAAACCCCTGAAAAAGTTCCGACGCATGAACTGGGACAACCACTCTCAGGAGTAACAGGTCTTGTAAAGCACCCTGGAGTGCCAGCAGGTGCTCCGGGGACAGAAGCACATTGGAGGGAAAAAATCTGTTCGGGGGGGCAAGACTGGAACTTTATCTTGTAACCCGAACGAATCACTTTGTGAACCCACAAGTCGCTTATCAAAGAGTACCACGGCCCCTGAAACCAGCAAAGACGCCCCACCCGAGATGCGGGTGAGGGTGCCCCTTTATGCAGAAGGGGCCTTATCCGCGGGTCTGGAGAACCCTGCTCTCGGCTTACCTGACCGGGGCGCTTGGAACCTCCCAAGGAGGGCTTGAAAGGCTTTGAGCCCTTGTCGACGGACCCTGAGGGACGTAAAAACTTCTTGTGCGCCGAGAAGGACCACGCTTGCGACGAGGCTCCTTCCCCTTTTTTAACTGTGGAAGAAAGGTACTCTTTCCCCAAATGGTGGGGAGGAGGGGCAGGGAGAAGGGGCGGGGAGGAGGCCTGATTCAGGGGACCCCTGTATACCAACACCCCAGGAGGAAAAAGGGGGGCAGGGAAAGTGGGTAACCCGCAGGGAGGGGCCCGCATCTGCCGCAAACCCAGCCAAGGGGAAAGGGGGACAATACTCACCACACCTGGAACCAGCGGACACCACTCCAGACAGAACCTCCTCGTCACCGAAGTGGGGGTTCTATCAGCCAGTAGGAACGCTGCGACGCGGGCCGAGACCCGGTTGTATGCGACCTCGCGAGACGTTGAACTCGCAGGGCCTGCCCCGTCCAGTGGGGCTATGTCGCGGCCGACCTAGTGCGTAGCTGTGGTCTGCATGCGCATGCTGGCCAGACTGGGAGACCACTCGATACTTAATGACCAATGACCACCCCGTCGCCCAGCCTGGCGGTTATAGTATCACCAGGAAAAAAGAAAACAAACTAAAAGAAAAATTTTTCCTGGACTAGAGATCCCAGCAGGGAATAAGGTCCTTACTCCTGAGTAGGCAGAAAAAAACTGAAGGCCTATAGCAGAAAGGGGGGGGGGGGTTATATACCACCTAGGACTGCCCATAGGCATAGCCAAGTATTTTTTCTGCCTAGTGTCCTACTCCTGTAAGGGGCGGTATAACCCTATGGTCAGAAATAAGGAAGCGCTGTTTCTGTCAATGAACGAAAGAGAAAAAATTATATCAATTTTGTTTGGGTACAGCGTTGTATGGCTGCGCAATTGTCAAAAAAAATGGCCTGGTCATGAAGGGGGTAAAATCTTCCTACCTCAAGTCATTAAGGTGGAATTCTAGCTTACTTTCTACTAGCCATAAAACTGTCCCTTCCCCCCTCCTACCACCTACCCATTTTCAGCCCACTCCAGGCCGGTCATGTGATCCTCCCTGCATCAGCCAGTGGCGGCTGCAAGGGAGAGGACAGCGCGCTCCAACAATAGCTGATAAAGTCTGGAGCTGTGAAGTCATCCATAGGCTTCAATGACCCATCTCTTGTTGGCGCTCCCTCCTCTCCCCTGAAGTGGCACTGGCTGACACAGCGGAGGTCACATGACCAAACTAGAGTGGGCTGAAAATAAAAATATACATCTTTCTTATATAGGTCAGTAGACATAGGTGTTAGGAGGAGGGATGGAGAAGTAAGCTGGAATTCCACTTTAAGGCTGTTTAAAAAGTTCCAACCGCGTTCCTGTATGATGCGATTTTCAGCCCATTCACTCCAATGGGTTGAAATCACACTGGATCACACCACAAGAAGTGCATGCACTACTTTTCAAACACAGTAGCATGCGATCTGGTGCAGGCAACAGTACACCCAGTGCCTTTTGGATGCGGCTTCACACCGTGCTTTGTGATTGGTCCTGCAGCCTTCTGGGACCTGTGACGTGTCCCAGAAGGCTGTGGGCAACTTCTGCTCAGATCACCTAGGCGACCCAGATGGAAGTGGGAGTGGGTACCTGTCAAAAGCAGGTAAATTTGCTGTCCCTTCAAAATAACTCAATGCACAGCCATTAATGTCTAAACCGCTGGCAACAAAAGTGAGTACACCCCTAAGTGAAAATGTCCAAATTGGGCCCAGTTAGCCATTTTCCCTCCCCGATGTCATGTGACTCGTTAGTGTTACAAGGTCTCAGATGTGAATGGGGAGCAGGTGTGTTAAATTTGGTGTTATCGCTCTCACTTCTCATACTGGTCACTGGAAGTTCAGCATGGCACCTCATTGCAAAGAACTCTCCGAGGATCTGAAAAAAGAATTGTTGCTCTACATAAAGATGGCCTAGGCTATAAGAAGATTGCCAAGACCCTGAAACTGAGCTGCAGCACGACGGCTAAGACCATACAGTGGTTTAACAGGACAGGTTCCACTCAGAACAGGCCTCACCATGGTCGACCAAAGAAGTTGAGCGCACGTGCTCAGCATCATTTCCAGAGGTTGTGTTTGGGAAATAGACGTATGAGTGCTGCCAGCATTGCTGCAGAGGTTGAAGGGGTGGGGGGTCAGCCTGTCAGTGCTCAGACCATACGCCGCACACTGCATCAAATTGGTCTGCATGGCTGTCGTCCCAGAAGGAAGCCTCTTCTAAAGATGATGCACAAGAAACCCCACAAACAGTTTGCCGAAGACAAGCAGACTAAGGACATGGAATAATGCAACCATGTTCTGTGGTCTGATGAGACCAAGATAAACTTATTTGGTTCAGATGGTGTCAAGCGTGTGTGGCAGCAACCAGGTGAGGAGTACAAAGACAAGTGTGTCTTGCCTACAGTCAAGCATGGTGGTGGGAGTGTCATGGTCTGGGGCTGCATGAGGGCTGCTGAGTTACAGTTCATTGAGGGAACCATGAATGCCAACATCTACTGTGACATACTGAAGCAGAGCATGATCCCTTCCCTTCAGAGACTGGGCCCCAGGGCGGTATTCCAACATGACAACGGCCCCAAACACACCTCCAAGACGACCACTGCCTTGCTAAAGGAGCTGAGGGTCAATGTGATGGACTGGCCAAGCATACTCCAGACCTAAACCCTACTGAGTATCTGTGGGACATCCTTAAATGGAAGGTGGAGGAGCGCAAGGTCTCCAACACCCACCAGCTACGTGATGTCATCATGGAGGAGTGGAAAAGAACTCCAGTGGCAACCCGTGAGGTTCTGGTAAACTCCATGCCCAAGAGGGTTAAGGCAGTGCTGGGAAATAATGGTGGCCACACAAAATATTGACACTTTGGGCCAAATTTGGACATTTTCACTTAGGGGTGTACTCACTTTTGTTGCCAGCAGTTTAGACATTAATGGCTGTGTGTTGAGTTATTTTGAGGGGACAGCAAATTTACACTGCTATACAAGATGTACACTCACTACTTTACATTCTAGCAAAGTGTCATTTCTTCAGTGTTGTCACATGAAAATATATAATAAAATATTTATAAAAATGTGAGGGGTGTACTCATTTTTGTGAGATACTGTATATTTGGAAACAGGTAAATTTAAGTTTTTTTTTTCAGGTATTTTCCAAAACATATTCAACCTATAGTTATATAATGGATATGGGCTGAATGTGCATACTCTCAGGTTTAATTTGATGGTATGTACAACCAAATCAAAGGAAGGGTTTAGGAACTACAACTCTCAAGAATAGCCACCCCCCCCCCTTTTTCAATGGACCAAAAGTAACTGGACATTTAATCAAAAGCTGTTTCATGGCCAGGTGTGGACTACTCCATTATTTCTTCATCAATTAAGCAGGTAAAAGGTCTTTAGTTTATTCTAAGTGTGGTATTTGCATTTGGAATCTATTGTTGTGAACATACATCATGCGTTCAAAAGAGCTGTCCATGCAAGTGAAACAAGCCATTGTAAGTCTTCAAAAATGAAACAAATCCACCAGAGAGATAGCAGCAACATTAGGAGTGGCCAAATCAACAGTTTGGTACATTCTGAGGAAAGAAGAATGCACTTTTGAGCTCAGCAACATAAAAAGGCCTGGACGTCCACGGAAGCCAGCAGTGGTGGATGATCGCAGGATTCTCTCTATGGTAAAGAAAAGCACATTCACAACATCCAGAAGGACACTCTCCAGGAGGTGGGCGTATCATTGTCAAAGTCTACAATCAAGATAAGACTTCACGAGAGAAAATACAGAGGGTTCACCACAAGGTGCAAGCTATTCATAAGCCTGAAGAATAGATAAGCTAGATATGATTTTGCCAAAAAAACAAAAAAAGCCAGACCATTTCTGGAAAAGCATTCTTTGGATGTATGAAACTAAGATTAATCTGTATTAGAATGACAGGAAGAAAAAAGTGTGGAGAAGGCTTGGAACAGCTCATGATCCAAAGCACACAATGTCATAACGCCATAACATCACAACTGTATAACATGGTGGAGCTTGCAGTGTGATGGCATGGGTATGCATGACTTCCAGTGGCACTGGGTCATTGGTGTTTATTGATGATGTGATAAGACAGAAGCAGCCGGATGAATTCTGCAGTGTTAAGGAGATATACTGTCAGCCCAGATTCAGCCAAATGCAGCAAAGTTGATTGGATGGCGCTTCACAGTACAGATGGACAATGATCCAAAACACACTGCAAAAGCAACCCATGAGCTTTTGAAGGAAAAGAAGTGGAATATTCTGCAAAGGCCGAGTCTATCACCTGATCTCAACCCAATTGGGTATTTCAATAGCTGAAGGCAAAACTAAAGGCAGAAAGACCAACAAACAAAATGAAGACAGCTGCAGTTAGAGCCTGGCAAAGCATCAGAAAGGAGGAAACCCAGTCATTGGTAATGTCCATGGCTTCCAGACTTCAGGCAGTCATTGCTAATAAAGGATTCTCACCAAAATATTAAAAATGAACATTTTATTTATGAATATATTAATTTGTCCAATTACATGTGAGCCCCTGAAAATAGGGGATCTGTGTATAAAAATGGTTGCAGTTCCTAAAATTTGTACTTTATGTTCAACCCCTTGAATTAAAGCTGAAAGTCTGCACTTCAAATTTATTTGGATTGTTTTAATTTGATTCTGGGGGCATACAGAGCCAAAAGTATGAAAATTGTGCCTATGTCCAAATACCGTATTTTTCGCACCAAAAGACGCACTTTTTCCTTCCAAAAAATGGGTGAAAGGGTCTCTGCGTCTTATGGTGCGAATATACCAGGCCAACTTACGCCTCCCGTCGCCACCTCCGGGAGCCCGCATTTGACTGTGGGCTCCCGGACACCCACGAGAATGTGTACAGAGCCCGTCACTCAGACACATAGATAAGACAGAGTAGTCCCAGCGGCCAAATGGAGTACTGCCGCAGCGGCCACTTGGGCTGCTCTGTCTTCTATCTGAGTGACAAGCAATGTCTGATGACATCATCACAGCGGACGCCAGGATATTCAAACCTGTCTCCCTGTTAGCTTTTTGTGGTAAGGCACAGGTCAGGCTGCATTTCATTTACACAGGTAAGGCTTTCATGGGCTATATATGGCTGTATTTGGACACTGGTGTATGGCTGTATTTCATGGGCACTGGTGTATGGTTGTATTTCATGGGCACTGGTGTATGGCTGTATTTCATGGGCACTGGTGTATGGCTGTATTTCATGGGCACTGGTGTATGGCTGTATTTCATGGGCACTGGTATATGGCTGTATTTCATGGACACTGGTGTATGGCTGTATTTCTTGGGCACTGGTGTATGGCTGTATTTCATGGACACTGGTATATGGCTGTATTTCATGGACACTGGTATATGACTGTATTTCATGGGCACTGGTATATGGCTGTATTTCATGGACTCTGGTATATGGCTGTATTTCATGGACTCTGGTATATGGCTGTTTTTCACGGACACTGGTATATGGCTGTGTGTCATGGGCACTGGTATATGGCTGTGTTTCATGGGCACTGGCATATGGCTGTTTCATGGGCACTGGTATTTGGTTGTGTTTCATGGGCACTGGCATATGGCTGTATTTCATGGGCACTGGCATATGGCTGTGTTTCATGGGCACTGGCATATGGCTGCGTTTCATGGGCACTGGCATATGGCTGTGTTTCATGGGCACTGGCATATGGCTGTGTTTCATGGGCACTGGCATATGGCTGTGTTTCATGGGCACTGGTATATAGCTGTGTTTCATGGGCACTGGCATATGGCTGTATTTCATGGGCACTGGCATATGGCTGTGTTTCATGGGCACTGGCATATGGCTGTGTTTCATGGGCACTGGCATATGGCTGTGTTTCATGGGCACTGGCATATGGCTGTGTTTCATGGGCATGGCAAATGGCTGTACTTCACGGGCACTGGTATATGGCTGTACTTCACGGGCACTGGTATATGGCTGTGTTTCATGGGCAATGGTAAATGTTTTAGTAAATCATTTGGTTCAGAATATTTTTTTTCTTGTTTTTCTCCTCTAAAACCTAGGTGCGTCTTATGGAGCGAAAAATACAGTATATATGGACCTAACTGTATACAACGGGTAAAATAAGTATTGAGCACGTCACTATTTTTCTAGGTAAATATATTTCTAAAGGTGCTGTTGACATGAAATTTTCACATGTTAGTAACAACCCAAGCAATCCAAACATACAAAAAAACAAATACGTTCAGAAATGAAGTTATGTGTAATAAAATGGAATGACAGGGAAAAAGTATTGGACACACTAACTGAAATGTATTTAATATTCGGTACAAAATCCTTTGTTAGTAATGACAGCTTCACAAGCTCCATGGAGAAACGAGTCACATGCGTTGCTCGGGTGTGATTTTGGCCCACTCTTCCACACAGTCTTCAAATCTTGAAGGTTTCATGGGCCTCTTCTATGAACTTTGATCTTTAGTTCTTTCCATAGATTTTCTATTGGATTCAAGTCAGGTGATTGGCTGGGCCATTCTAGTAACTTTATTTTCTTTCATTGAAACCAATCGAGAGTTTCCTTGGCTTTGTGTTTAGGATCGTTGTCTTGCTGAAATGTCCTCCCTCATTTCATCTTCATCATCCTGGTAGATGGCAGCAGATTTTTATCAAGAATGTCTTTTTCCATTCATCCTTCCTTCAATGATCTGATGAAGTTTGCCAATAGTGTATGCTGAACAACAGCCCCCGCCATGATGTGCCCACCTCCAAACCTCACTGTTGGTATGGGGGGGGTGTTTTTGGGGTGATGCGCCATTTGACCTCCAAGCATGGTGTGCATTATGGCATCCAAAGAGTTCCATTTTGGTCTCACCTGACCAGACTGTATTCTCCCAGTATTTCACAGGCTTGTCTAAATGTTGTGCAGCAAACTTTAAATGAGCTTCAACATGCATTTTCTTCAGCAATGGAGTCTTGTGTGACGAGCGTGCATACAGGCCATGGCAGTTATTAGAATTACTTATTGTTTTCTTTGAAACAATTGTACCTGCTAATTTAGGCTTTTCTGAAGCTCCCCACAAGTGGTCCTTGGCTCTTGGACAACGCTTCTGATAATTCTTTTCACTTGTGCTGTGCCATTTACATGTGAAAGGAAATTATCCCGGCACGCTAGGAAAAAGACAGAAACGGCACATATAGCGTGCCGTTTCTGTATGGAAAAGTGTGAAGGCACCCCTGACGTCATAACTGCTTTCAGAAGAGATTGTGAAGAAACTGCAAATGTGAGCAAGATGACTCAAGCGCTGATAAGGATGATTAACTGTGCAGATTAGGAGGCAGGAAAGCGGAGATCGAGGGCTTGCAAACAATTTAATAATCCTTCTGTAACCAATGCCATAAGTATGTTTTGCAACAATGAGGTTGCAAAGGTTTTGAGAGAGCTCTTTGTTTTTACCCATCATGAGATGTTTCTTGTGTGACACTTTGGTAATGAGACACCTTTTTATAGGCCGTCAGTTGGCACTGAACCAGCTGATATAAATTTGACAAGGGGGCAGGATTGCTTTCTGATTACTGATAGATTTCAGCTTATGTTATGGCTTCCCCTGCCATTTTTCACCTCCCTTTCTTCAAGTGTTCAATACTTTTTCCCTGTGTCATTCGATTTTATTACAGATAACTTCATTTCTGAGCTTGTGTTGGTGTCTTATGTATGGATTGCATGGGTTGTTACCAACATGTGGTGAAAATTTAATGTCAATATATTTACCTAGAAAAATGGTGCTCCTATTTGTGCTTTTTGTTACGTGGGTGCACACTGAGGACCCATAGGAAAACGACAGGCAGGTGTAGCAATGCATGTAGAGATGCGGCACTGCAGACAGCCCAATGTTTGATAAAAGTGAAGAGCGGCCTTGGCTCCTCCCGGGTCACCCTTTGGCACATTTCATCCACCCTGGAGCATCGACATACAAAGTCCTGACCCCTACGACTGATCCCCAGGGCGAAATGAGTTAAGGGGCGTGGCCTGGGAGGGGCCAAGGCTGAGGCCACTCTTTACAGATCGGGAAGTTGGGAGTGCGGCGTCCCTACACTACTTGCATATGCGACTCCTGGGTGAGTATCTTAGATGCCAGGACCCACACCAGTTGTGGATCACTGGAGCAAGGGCCTTGGCGCTTCAGAGTGACACTACAAGTTATCCAATATGGGTGGCAATGCATGCACCACCAATCAAGTTAAAGCATCCAAGTCACATTGGTGGAGATGCAGCCACCAAGGGCAACAGGAAAAGTTAGATGTGGAATTGGTCCAATAGTGGCCATGTGCTAGAATATGTGAGAAGTTGACTGGTACACTTTAAAAGTTCCAGCTTTGGAATAGTCAGAGCCGCACTACTTATATAAATGGGAGAAATTATTTCAGCAAAGTTTCACTCCTAGACAGCCGAGCGGCCTGATTACCATTTCATTCCCAATCAATATGAATGTATGACTCTATTACTTCTATTTCCGCAAGCAACGATAATTTTATGTATTAATGAAGGGCAGTTTATTAAACTTATGTCTGGGCTGGAGATTCTTCTACAAACCCAGGTTATGAAGACATCCATACTTGTCAAGAAATTGGTAATTGGAATTTGAAACTATTACGAACGATCGATGTTTGCTTAAAGAGGAACTCTGGCCTTCCCTTTAGTCTTGCACAGTTGTAGCGGCTCCTCTACTGGACTGAAATGGCATCCTCTGATTTCACTGCACACTGTGAGCTTCTCTCAATGTGCATTAGAAGCTACAGCAAGTCAGATAAAGCCCCGTCTCATTTTCTGGATGGAGGACATCCAGTATCATCTAGCCCAGAAATCTCCAAACTACTGCCCTCCAGGTGTTGCGGAACCATGAGGCATTTAAAACTCTGACATTCACAGATATGACTAAACATGATGGGAGTTGTAGTTTCTGAACTGGAGGGTCATAGTGTTGGGACCCCTGATCTAGCCCTTTCAAGCAGGACTGTTCATGACCCGCCTTATAGCCCTAAAGCCCCCCCCCCCATACACACACACACACTTCCTTGTCACTGGGAGCCATGGGCACTGCCTCAAAAAAGCCAGTGAGACCCAGAAGTGAGGGGAAAGAAGAGCTGCAGACATGCACAGCGCTGGGTCAAATGAGGGCTCAGGTAAGTATGGGGGGGGGGGGCCAATACCAATGCATAAACATTTTTTTTACCATAATGCAAGGAATGCATTAAGGTAAACAATGTTTAGGGTTTAGAACCACTGTCAGTGGTTTGTCTCATCCATATAAACTGATACACTGTGCTAGAGAGCTTGTGTTTTTGAAAAACTTGCTGTCTGGATCACCAGATGAAAATAGAAGAAAGCCTAAAAAAGAGAACGAATGCAGCCATCACATGTAAGAATTGGTAAGCTGCAGTATAATAAATGTTTGTTTTTCATACCGCTTTAACCAGTTGAAGACCGTCTTGCGTAAATTTACTGCTGCAAAGTGGCAGCTAAATGCAGATTGCCGTCTATATTGCTGTGCCCACCGTGTGATCCACGAGTGAGCATCTGGTACAGCAGAAAAGTGGGGAACTGCAGATGTAAACACAATCAGTGATCTACTGATCCGGGTCACCGCGATCAGATCGATCTGTCATGCCCCTGGCAGCCCAGCCCCCACACAGTTAGAACACGCCTAGGGAACACAGTTAACCCCTTGCAGGTTAACCCCTTCCATGCCAATGACATTTACACAGTAATCAGTGGCTATTTTTAGCTCTGATCGCTGTATAAATGTCAATGGTCTTAAAAAAAGTGTCAAAAATGTCCAACATGTCCGCCGCAATAGCACAGTCCTGATAAAAATCGCTGATCGCCGCCATTACTAGTAAAAAAAAAAAAAAAAAAAAGTAAAAACGCCATTAATTGATTCTCATGGTTTGTAAACGCAGGCAACTTTTGTGCAAACCAATCAACGTAAGCCGATTGCAATTTTTTTTTTACCACTAATATGTAGAAGTATATATATCGGCCAAAACTGATTTATAAATTAGTTTGTTTTTTTAGGATATGTATTATAGCAAATAGTAAAAAAAAAAATAGATTTTTTTTTTTTTTAAATTGTCGCTCTTTTTTTTGTTTATAGCGGTGATCAGAAATGATGCAGAGGTGATCAAATACCACCAAAAGAAAGCTCTATTTGTGGGGGAAAAAAGGACGTCACTTTCGTTTGGGTACAACATTGCACGACCGCGCAATTGTCAAAGCGACGCAGTGCTGAATCGCAAAAAGTGCTCTGGTCATTAAGGAGGTAAATCCTTCAGGGGCTGTTAAGTGGTTAAAGGTAATCAGTGGCGAGCACAGATGCCCTCATGCCGCTGATTGCCTACAACCCACCCATGGAGCAAACATTCCTTACAAATCTCTTATTTGGGGAGGAGACAAGTTGTAACCAATCAGGATGCACCAATATATCAGCCGCCAAGAAATGATCACCTGAAAATAGGGTTATCTGCGTTCTGCCGAAAGAAAAAAAAGAAAAAAAGAAGAGGTGCCGATAATGGTTACATAGTAGGTAAAAAGACAATAGTCCATCCAGTTCAGCCTGTGTAGGTGTATTTGTGTCAGTGTCTACAATTATTTCCCATATCCCTATAGGTTTTCTTCTTGAAGATATGCATCCAAGGGTCCTTTAAAGATATCCAGACTCCCCACGGCCACCACCAATTGTGGAAGAGAGTTCTACATCCTTATTGCCCTGACAGAGAAGAACCCCCTGCGCAGTTTAAGGTTAGAATGTCTCTCCTTCAGTCTCATTGTGTGGCCCCGTGTCCTCGTACACTCCCTAGGATTAAATAGTTTTTCCCATGCTGGGATCCCCATTGAGGTATTTGTAAATCGCCCCTTAAACGTTGCATCTCTAGCGAGAATAGTTGTAGTGATTGTAGTCGTTCCTCATAGTTGAGGTCCTCCAGTCCCTTCTTTGGGCTCTCTCCAGCTCCAGCGCATCCCTTCTGAGGATTGGTGACCAGAATTGGACAGAATACTCCAGATGAGGCCTAACCAGATGTTTATAAAGTGGCAGAATTATAGTTTTATCCCCGGAGTATATCCCTTTTTTTATGCATGCTAATATTCTGCCGGCTTTGGTAGATGCAGCTTGACATTGCATGCTATTGCTTAATCTGCCATCTAGGACCCTCAGATCCTTCCCCATCCTTCATTCCCCCAGAGGTTTTCCCCTCAGTGAATATTTCGCACTTATATTTTTTGCCCCCCTGTGCATTACTTGAAATTTCTCCATATTAAACCTAATTTGCCATTTGTCTGCCCATTATTTTATTTAGGTCATTCTGTAAAATTTCTGTGACCCAGTGTGAGTTTATTGCTCTGCTTATCTTTGTGTCATCTGCAAATACGGAGACTGAGCTCATTATCCCATCCTCCATATTGTTTATAAATAAGTTGAATAGAATTGGTCCCAAGACCGAACCCTGAGGTACTCCACTCATCACTCCAGACCAGTCTGAGTACACGTTATTTATCAGTGTACAAAATATTCTGTGCTACAGCTGTGTAATAAATTAGCATATGGCTGGAAGCCAAAAATGCTGCCCCCAATAGGGAACAATAGTAGGTCCAGACAGGAGGCTGCTACTGTTTACAATTCCCAAAGGGATTTATACTTCAAACTGGAATACAAAACCAGCTGCGCCACCCCGCCACCCCTCCATTGATAAATCGTGAAAACCTATACACCATATTCATGAGTGGAAACATAATAATCTATGTAAACATATAACTGAATAATCCTTATAATAATAAAGTCCAAAAAAGTGAGTCCAATAGTTCTCAATAGTAATCCATCAAGACACATAACATGTGCATAAATAAAGTGATGAAGTGCTTTAAAGTGCTTCAAAACGTGCTCAAAAGCCGATGCGCAGTGCTCAATGGCAGTCCCCACATGTAGCCCCACTCACCAGAGATAGTGGACCCCTAGCTTTTCAGTCTAGGGGTCAGGTAAGGCTGTATACTGGTGGTGGCTGGACCGTAACCCACAGCGGAGATAGCTTTTCCAGATGACAAGATGCTCTCAACCCACCATTTCTCAGAGAAATAGAAAGAGCCTCATGGTGAAGTACTGTAAAACTTGTTTATTGCGCATATATAAAAACTACTTACAAGAGATATGAAACATTTCTCATTGATACAGGAGTCTGGCGGCGTCTCCTCAACGTGCGTTCCACCGCGAGCGGAAGTGACTTCGTTGGGTGCTCGAGACTCTGGTGAGTGGGGCTACATGTGGGGACTGGCATTGAGCACTGCGGATCGGCTTTTGAGCACGTTTTGAAGCACTTTATCACTTTATTTATGCACGTTATGTGTCTTGATGGATTACTACTGAGAACTATTGGACTCACTTTTTTGGACTTTATTATTATTATAAGGATTATTCATTTATATGTTTACACAGATTATTATGTTTCCACTCATGAATATGGTGTATAGGTTTTCATGATTTATCAATGGAAGGGTGACACGTTATTTATCACTACCCTATGGACACGTCCCTGTAACCAGTTTCTTACCCAAGCACAAACCCTATGGTCGATGCCTGTAGATCTAGCGCTTATGAAGGTGGGGGGCGGGGGGGGGCTGTACCAAATGCTTTATCAAAATCCAAATACACCACATCCACAGGCTTCCCCCTATCTAGATGGCAGCTCACTTCCTTGTAGAATGTTAGCAGGTTGGTCTGGCAGCAACGACCTTTCGTAAAACCAATGCTGATTTCCGCTAATGATATTCTTTTCCTCTGTGAATCCTTGGATATAGTCCCTAATCATCCCCTCCAATAATTTACCCACTATTAATGTTAGGCTGACTGGCCTGTAATTCTCAGGAATATGTCTCTGCCCCTTTTTGAATATTGGTACCACATTGGCTTTTCTCCAATCAGCAGGTACCAATCCTGTCATTATACTGTCCACAAATATTAGGAACAATGGCCTGGCAATAACTTAACTAAGTTCTCTGAGGACTCTCAGGTGTAAGCCATCTGGTCCTGGCGAATTATCTGTGTTAAGTTTGTTAAGTCTTTCCCTGACTCCATCCTCTGTTAGCCACAAGGTTATGTCCTGTGTTATGTCACTAACAGTACAGTCGCAGTCAGTAAACGCTTGTTTTTCCTGCATAAAAACTGAGGAGAAGGTGGCATTTAGTACAGTTGCCTTCTTTGTGTCATCTGTAACCATCCTCATAGAGCACTTGCACTATATTGGATTTAAATTTATTTTTGTTTTAATATATATTTTTTACAGGTTTTAGGTTTTTTACGTTACCTACCCAGGCTTATTCTTAGTGCTTCTATATTTGTTGCCCATTGGAATGCATTGTGTGACACCTTTTTACTAATATTCTTTTAAAGCATTCCCATTTCTCTTCTGTGTTCAACGCTTCTAGGAATTGTTCCCAATTTATGTCATGTAGCAATGATTGCAGTTTAGTAAAAATGGCCCTTTTAAAATGTAGTGTTTTTGTGCTGATATGCTGCACCCCATAGATTTCAATGTAAAAATGCCCCCTATTGACTGCAATGCAAAATTGCGTAAAACCGTGTCCCGTTGACTGCAATGCAAAACTGCGTCCCATTGACTGCAATGCAAAACTGCGTCCCATTGACTGCAATGCAAAATCGCGTCCCATAGACTGCAATGCAAAACCGCGTCCCACAGACTGCAATGCAAAACCGAATGCAAAACCGCGTCCCACAGACTGCAATGCAAAACCGCGTCCCACAGACTGCAGTACAAAACCGCGTCCCACAGACTGCAATGCAAAACCGCGTCCATTAGACTGCAATGCAAAACTGCGCCCCATAGACTGCAATGCAAAACTGCGCCCCATAGACTGCAATGCAAAACCGCGTCCCACAGACTGCAATGCAAAACCGCGTCCCACAGACTGCAATGCAAAACCGCGTCCCACAGACTGCAATGCAAAACCGCGTCCCACAGACTGCAATGCAAAACCGTGTCCCACAGACTGCAATGCAAAACCGCGTCCCATAGACTGCAATGCAAAACTGCGCCCCACAGACTGCAATGCAAAACCGCGTCCCATAGACTGCAATGCAAAACTCTGTCCCATTGACTGCAATGCAAAAACACCCGCTGTTTTGGTTTTTGGCCAAGTGCATCCTGAATTTTCGGTTTCAGCACCAGAATTTTCATTTCAGTGCACCACTAGTAACTAAATGTGTCATTGGTGTTATAAATAAATATTTCTTCATTACAACATTGGTCCGGATTTTTGTTACTCCATGGTTTGCTTTATTATGCCATTTATCCTTCCCAGGGCACTTCTGCTACATCAAACACCTTCCGGCTTGTTCCATTCCCATCGGACCAAGCCGAGGACTGTCTGCATTACGACATGGAATATAAAAGCTGCATCAACCAAGGACAGAGCCCAGCGGGCACTCACCCTCTCCACCTCCTGCAGATAGAGCAGGGCAATGTCTCCAGCCTTCTCATAGCAGGTGATGATCTCTTGGTCCCGGTCCACATGGAGGCTGTTCATAGAAGCAGATACTGGCAGCTTCTCCAGACACAGACCTGGAAAACACAAAAA
>BLSH010504687.1:160160-171764 GCA_018402905.1 Glandirana rugosa
CCCCCCCCCCCCCCAGAAGTGTCCTCTGCCCGCCCCTTTACATTTCAGCCCCCTGCAGCTCTGCCCCCAGATCAGATTAAAGCCTCCTGCAGCTCTGCCATGCACTTGACACCACAGCACTCTGCCCCCTCACTCTTCTACCTTTACAAAGGTGTACAGCAGAGCAGAGAGCTGGAGGCAGGACACCTCTGGATAGATGGTGGGAGTGGTAGTTAACAAGCTGATAATTTGTCGCTAGGACTGCCATGCACCTAGCAACCAATCACCGGCTGGTAACTAAAGCAGCTCCCGCTCTCTTGTACAGAACTGTCCCGCCTTCAGCTCTCTGCTCTGCTGTAATAATGACAGCGACGGAGGCTGCGAGAAAAACCAGCGACTAAATGGTGGGACCACGGCAGCACAGCATCCCAGTCTAGATGCGGACCGTGGTCCACCATATAGTGATGCCTGAACTAGACATTACACCCAATGCAGCTCGATTCAGGAGCGACCTCCCACGCCGCTGCCAGAAATCTACAGCTCACTGCTGCTAACAAAGGAAAAAGAGGCCAACCGCAACCTGACAAATGGGGGAATTTACTAAACCTGTAAAAATCTGGTGTAGCTCTGCATATAGAAGCCAATCAGTTTCCAGGTTTTATTGTCGAAGTTGAACAATCTGAAGTTAGAAGCCGATTGGCTACCATGCACAGCTGCACCAGATTTTGAGTGCTCCAGTTGTAGTAAATCCCCCTTTCTGTCTGCTCACTGGTGACCATAATCCTCCCCTTCTTCTAATACAGTCATACGATGGCGGGTGACGGTCTGCTGCTCTACGGTTGTGCTGGCGAGGCATTATTCTGCACTCGGAGAAATTGCTCTTCCTACGTGACCGCTGCCATTAGAAGGATCATTAGTCGGAGCCCGTCGGAAAAATCTTCTCTCATCAGCACAAAAAAAAAAAAAAAAAAAAAAAATCAGATCACTCAGAATATTACTGATGCAGATTACAGTGCAGCTCTGCCCCGTCCCGACACCTCCCATGTGGCAGATTTACTGCTACGCTCGCCTGGCCAACACATTGTTTTACTTTGTACAAATAAGATCCAAACTTTAACCTCCCCCTCCCCCTTCACACTGCAGAGGCTTGTCATGCGATTCGAAAGTTCCAAATCGCATGACAAGTCGCACCCCATTGCCGGCAATGGAACCATTCATATCACCGCGATTATGAAAAAGGTCCCTGCACTACTTTTTACCGATTTTATTGCGACTTGCATAGACTTCTGTTAAATGAAGTCGCAAGCAGCAGTAAAAATCGCATTGATGTGCGGCTTTAAAATCGTGCTGAAGGGGCGTGATTTCAAAGCCACACCTGTGTGAACCAGGGCTAAAGCTGGTTCTTCCCTCCCCCATTACCAGCATGATAGTAACATTTTTAAATAAAAGTTTCCTTTTTCGTTACTAATCTTATTTTAGACCCGATGACATAACCACCCTCCTTGACTCCTCCCTCTTCTCTCATCAGCATGCTAATGAAATAGAAAAAAGTAGTTCTAAAGGCATTCTATGCATTAAGATAAAAGTCCTTTTGTGTGTAGCAGCCGCCCTAATACTTACCTGAGCCCCTTCTCTGTCCAGCGATGTCCACGAGTGCCTTGGCGGCCAGGGATTCTCCCTCCTGATTGGCTGAGACACAGCAATCAAAGTCAGTTAGCCAATCAGGAGAGAGAGGGGGCGGGCTGGAATTTGGCTCCGTGTCTGAATGAACACACAGTGCAGCGTCTCGGCTCGGGTGCCCCCATAACAAGCTGATTGCCGTGGGAGCACTTGACAGGAAGGAGGGGCCAGGAGCAGCGAAGAGGGACCTGAGGAGGATTAGGGCTGCTATGTTCAAAACCATTACACAGAGCAGGCAAGTATAACATATTTGTTATTTTTAACCACTTCAGCCCTGGAAGGATTTCCCACTTTAGGACCAGAGCACTTTTTGTGATTCGGCACTGCTTCGCTTTAACTGACAATTGCGCGGTCGTGTGACGTTGTACCCAAACTAAATGTGCGTCCTTTTTTCCCACAAATAGAGCTTTGTTTTGGTGGTACTTGATCCCCTTTATTTGATAGAATAAAATATTTACAAAAATGAGAGGGGTGTACTCACTTTTGTGAGATACTGTATATATATTTATTTATTTATTTATTTATTTTTTAATTATAAAAAAAAAAAAAATATTTCTGTACTGTCACCAGTCATTGTCCCTGATCACCGCCACACCAGTTATATGACAACGCTGGTCTGCTCTGGTGACAGTATGTAAAAACCACTTCAGCCCTGGAAGGTTTTACAACCTTAATGACCAGGCCATTTTTTTGCGATACGGCACTGCGTCGCTTTAACTGACAGTTGCGCGGTCGTGCGATGCTGTACCCGAATAAAATTGATGTATTTTTTTCCCCCACAAATAGAGCTTTCTTTTGGTGGTATTTGATCACCTCTGTGGTTTTTATTTTTTGCGATATAAGCATAAAAATACCGACAATTTTGTAAATAATTTTCTGCTATAATACATATCCCCAAAAAAATATATAAAAAAACAAATTTATTCATCGGCTTAGGCCGATCTATATTCTTCTACATATTTTTGGTAAAAAGAAAAAAAAAAATATCGCAATAGGTGTATATTGATTGGTTTGCACAAAAGTTATTGCGTCTACAAACTATGGGAAAGATTTATGGACTTTTATTTTTTTCTTTTTATGTTTTTAACTTGTAATGGCGGGGATATGCGATTTTTAGCGTGGCTGGGACATTGTGGCGGACGAATCTGACTCCAACTGATACTTTTTGGGGACCAGTGACATTATTACATTGATCAGTGCTGAAAGCTGAAAATTGGCCTTGGCAGGAAAGGGGTAAAAGTGCCCGGTATTGAAGCGGTTAAATAGTCCCTTTATAAAGTCCAGAAGCTGCTTCTCCTGCTATGCTTTCAGGCTTATTCTGCTCTTATTCCACTCTTCCTTAAGTGGGACTTGAGTCCCGCGCCAATTTGTTTTGCTGCTCCCTCAGGACAAACAGGTATATATCGATATACTGCAGAACGACAACAAAGAGCGGGCGCACCCACCTAGCACATTACCATAAAATGTAATAAAATGTATTATGGTAATGAGCTAGGTCAGTGTGCCCTCTCTTTGCTGTTGTTTTGCAATAGTCATTTAATATACCTGAATCCACTTATACCCCTCCCCCAGCGCTCTGCCCGAGCTGAGGCTCTATTTCTTTGTTTTAGATACAGCATGGAACTTTAAGAACCGTACAGAACCAGAATCTAAAGTGGAACTAAACTGAGCACAACAAACTGATAATTCTATTTAACCAGATGCGGACCGCCCCACGCACATTTACTACAGCAGGGCAGCGGCGAATCACGCACAGGTATGTGATTCTGCACTTCTGGGTCTGGGACACGCACGCACGTCGCCAGCGACCCACTCCTGCTGTGATTGGACACAGCGTGTCCCGCCGATCGTTCGAGGCACAGGCAGAACAGCGTTATAAGTAAACAAGGCAGATTGCTGTTCTGCGACAAGCGAAGGCAGTGATCCCGTGTTTCTGCTAAGCAGGAACATGGATCTCTGCCTTCCCACAGTACAAGCACCTCCCCCACACAGTTAGCAAGCACTCCCTAGGCACACATTTAACCCTTTGATCGGCCCTGATGTTAACCTCTTCCCAGCCAGTGTCATTAGTACAGTTACAGTGCATATTTATTAGCACTGATCACTGTATTGGTGTCAGTGGTCCTCAAAAAGTGTCCAACGCTATATTGCAGTTCTGCTAAAAGTCGCTGATCGCCGCCATTACTAGTAAAAATAAATACAAATTCCAAAAATCTATCCCATAGTTTGTAGAAGCTATAAATTTTGTGCAAACCAATCAATATACGCTTATTGGGATTTTTTTGTACCGAAAATATGTCGTAAATAACATAGAGGCCTAAATTGGTGCAGAAATTATTTTTTTTATATTTTTTATTTGATCTGTTTTATAGTAGATTTTTTTTTTTTTTTTTCAAAATTGTCACACTTTTGTTTAAAAAATAAAAACTGCAGAGGGGATCAAATACCACCAAAAGAAAGCTCTATTTGTGGGAAAAAAGAACATCAATATTATTTGGGTACAACGTCGCACGACCGTGCAATTGTCAGTTTAAGTAACACAGAGCCGTTTTGCAAAAAATGGCCTGGTCATGAACGGGGGCTTTTTTTCCCGGAGCTTAAAAGGTTAATCCTTTTTTAATATTTATTGCAAACTTTGCGCCGAGCGCACACAAATATGCGGCCTCTGTGTGGCTGGGCCTTAGTTTTGAGCAGCCGCATATTTGCGTGCATTAGCGCCGACAGTGCTGTGCCAACAGCACGCACCTTGCACGCTCCCGACATAGGGACCGGCGGCTCACGGAAAGTTCCCGATCAGCGCGTGCGATCAGGACTTTTCAGATGTGACCGGCGTGACAGTTAATCACAGCAGTCACATGGCCATAAGCCCCGCCTCCCGGCAAAGCAAACCCATTAAAGGGTCGGCAGCAGCCAGCTCCAAGGGATTAAAAGGTAAAGGAGATTTTTGCGGTCATTTTGACCCCAGATCTCTCTGCCATTCTTTTTTCTATTACATGGGATGTTTACATTCCTTCTAATAGGAATAAAAGTGATTACATTTTTTTTTAAAGGGACAGCATACAAATAAGTAAGAAGTAAAATAAAGAAAAAAAAAATATTTAAAGCCCCCCCGTCCCTCCATGCTCGAGTGCAGAAGCAAACGCATACGTAAAAGGTATTCGCACCACACATGTGAAGTATTATCATGAACGTTAGAGTGAGAGCAATAATTCTAGCACTAGACCTCCTCTAACTCTAAACATGTAACCTGTAAAGGTGTTTAAAGTGTCACCTATGGAGATTTTTAAGTACTGTAGTTTGTCGCCATTGCAAAGCGTGCACAATTTTAAAGCGTGACATGTTGGGTATCTATGTACTCAGCGTAAAATCTTTCACATTTTACAAAAAATTGGGGTATACATTGCCTTTTCTTTTTTTTTTTGTTTAATTAAAGTGTATTTTTTCCCAAAAAATTGCGTTTGCAAAATACCGTATGACATAAAAAATTGCAATGATCGCCATTTTATTCCCTAGGGTCTCTGCTAAAAAAAAATGTATAATGTTTGGGGATTATAAGTCATTTTCAAGCAAAAAATACTGATTTAACCACTTCGATACCAGACAATTTTACCCCCTTCCTGCCCAGGCCAATTTTCAGCGCTGTCACACTTTGAATGACAATTGCACGGTCATGTAACACTGTATCCAAATGAAATTTTTAACATTTTGGTCACATAATAAGGAAAATTGTTATCATACTTACCATAATTTTCCTTTCCTGGAGGCTCATCATGTCAGCCTACGTACAGGTCAGGTCCTCCCCTCTGACCCCCATAGGACCACCCACTAAATGAATAAAAGGAGGGCCTCCCTATACCTCTACGTTCCTAAACCACCACACGATGGAACATCAGGGCGGGAAACCCTAGGCTGACATGATGAGCCTCCAGGAAAGGAAAATTATGGTAAGTATGATAATTTTCCCTATTCCTGGAGCTCATCATGTCAGCCTGATCTGGGATCTAACTAGCATACAAAAAACAGGGCGGGAAAAAATAACCACACGTCCCTCCAGTTCAATGCCCAGAAAACCTGTATTATATTAGACAGAAAGTGCGAAGGTCAGCACCGAATTGCCCAATGCCCAAGCCGGGCCGTACATTACATCTAGGCGATAATGAGCAATGAAAGTTTTTGAATACTTGGATTACCAGGATTTGGATATGGATTACCAAGATTCTAGATGGGGCCATTTGATAAATTTTAGGACTTACTGATAGATAACTAGTTATTTGCCAGCTTGAAATTCTGCCTTCTCTGCAGATACGTTGAAAAAAATGACCTAAAAATTGCGTCCACTCTTGACCAATCTTCCTGTCCCGAAACTGCAGACAATGAAGGTTGCACCACTTCCAAACTTATATGACAAAAAGGTCCAACCTTTTGAAGAAAAGATGGAACTGGATTAAGAACCTGTGTCTTGAAACGGCTCAAAATATGGGAGACTTGGCTGAGGAAGCTTGGATTTTTTCCGAGACACGACTGGTTGTTGATTAGTTATAAGGTTACTTGTATGAAACCTGATCTTCTACACAATGAGCTCTTAGAGCTGAAACGGTCGACAACTGGACCAAACTGTAGCCAAGCCCTTTGTCTAGGGCCGATTGCAAGAGCGCCAAGACCTCAATACGAGAGGAAGACTCGGGATTGAATTGAATAATCACTGCCACACCAAAGATCTTTCCACATGCTATAGTACGTAGCATTCAAGGATATCTTCCAAGATTCAAGCAGCTTCCACTGGACCTCTTCTGCTATGCCCACCTGGGCAAAAAATAACCAGGCTGTCTAATTGAGCCATATTGGGATGAGGCATGCTGTCCGAGTACCAAAGATCTCTGAAGTGCCATCAGCAGAGCTATCAACTGCCTCAATAGTGGAAACCATGAACGGATCATGTTCAGGATTAGGGAAGTTTGCGGAAAAAAAAAAACGTATACAGGCCAGAAAATCCAGCGCTGGGACAGAGCATCGTGACCCCTGGCTCACGGATGGAAGAACCAGGAGAAGAACACTACCAGCTGAGCACTGACAGGAGATGCCATTAAATCCACTTGTAGTGTGCCCCACTGAGCAAACAGTTATAGGAAACATCCATTTGTTTAGATCCAGAAGGTGTGTGCTCAAAAAGTGTCTGCTCACATATTCTCCACCCTGGGAAGGCAAGAGACTGACAGGGACAACAGATTGAACTCCGGCAACCAAAAGATGTGTGCCGCAATCTGCCCAAGGCTGCTTTCCTCCCCGATTCGAAACATGCTACTGTCTGAATTCTCACAATGGTCTTGAAATAGTGGTGCAAAGAACAGTAATGCCTCCAGTGCCGCCATCAACTCCAGAACGAGGAATCGCTCACTTCAATCTTCCTTGAGCAAACTGGTTCTGACAGTGAGCTTGACCCAGTGTTGGTGTAAAGCAAGCTTAAAGTGTTTGAGATGCCATCGAGCCCAGGCTACTGTGGGGACTGCTGCATTCATCAATACCCTCATATAATGACTTGCTAATATCAAATGACTTGTCTTCAGAGCACGGACCATCAATATCAAGAGGAGCATCTTCTTCTGTGGAAGGAATACTTTCCCCACTGTCGTTTAAGACACCCAGAAACAACCTCTGTGATGGAACTAGCTGGCTCTTGCTGAAGATGAGCAACCAACCAAAGCTCTATAGCATCTCCAGGGCCCTCATCCGATGATTCAGAAGCCCCCTAACTTATTTCCACTGCTTTCCATCTAAAATGCATCTCATCAGCCTTAGAAAGGAGAAATGAAAAAGCAGACATAGGTCATCCTCCTACATATATTCTTCTTTGGAAGAGTCTGAAAGTTGGTCGGCCTGAGAAAGCTATTGAGTCCAGTTACTGGCTTCGGAAGGAAAACTGGACCTTACCAGAATAGATGAGCCTTGCACAAGGCGAGTCCAAACAGCTCTTTTAGAGTGTCTTGATCTCATGCTTAATGAATTGTGACAATTGTGTCTATCATCATCTTAATCCCCGACTGTCTGGGCAAAGCAGGATTCATAAAGTCATCTTGGCAGACCTTATTTAGTAGCGCTGGTCTTTATTCGGGTTTGGCATTTGCTTTCCTGCAGAAAAAAAGGCAAGCAAAAACACTGAGCTTGTTCAATGACTATTAAGCAGCAGTGCAGTGCTTCTTCCATACAGAAGCTCAGTAAACCAGTAATAAGGAAAATGTCCACTCCAGCCATGATATTGCACTGCTTCTACATTGATAGTGATTTACACTCATATGCTGCCCCAGAGACCAGCAGAGGAGCTCCCTGATAGATGATGCATTTAGCATGTGAGCACAGGGACCACATCCCAGTGGAACAGGATGGACAGCTCAAAGTTTATTCAGGTTAGGTAGAAGACGTGCCAATTTCCTGGACCCAGTCCCTTCCCGGGTGACTGGAAACAACCCCTTTAGAGTGTATTTACATATTTACTGAATGTGACAACCTGTAAGGCGTCGTCATCTTGTCTTTGCTTGCTTCAACCAACAGGATTCACTCAGTTCTATTGCATCTGCATTTTCTCTAGGAAGAGTCTAGAAAGAGTTGATTTGCCCACAGTGTGAGAGGAAACCACTTCTTTAGAGTGTATTGCTCACATGTTTAATGCATGTGACAACCTATTCGGTGGTGATATCTTTGTCCTTGACTGCTTGAAGCAGCAGGATTTATAGTCACTTTCATTCGTATCTTCTCTTTGATGAGATTGAAGCTGATTGTTTGCCTGGGAAGCCCCCCGAGACTGCATATTGCCAGAATAGGCAACCCTTAATTACGCCAGTGGACACATTCCTTAGAGTGTATTGACCACAGGCTTAATGAAAGTCACAACCTGTTAGCTGCCGTCTTTATCCTTGGTTGCTTGAACAAAGCAGTATTCTTGCAGACATGTTCATCCTTAATCACTATTAGTAAGCACCTGAATAGGATTGGTTTTCCTGGAAAAAAGGCGTGGAGACTGTTCAATGTCGGAACAGGTAACCCCTGTTGGAGCGATTGGAAACACACCTCTAGAGTGTATAGAACATGTGCTTAAACAAATGTGACAGCCTGTTTAGTGTTGCCATCCTTATTCTTGTCTGCTTGAACCAACAGGCTTCATACATCACATTTATGTGTACCCTCTTGGAAGAGTCTGGAGAGAGTTGATTTTCCCGCAGTGTGAATGAAAAGAACCCCTTTAGTCTCCATTTCCACTTGTGCGACTCGTCATGTGACCTTGGACACAAAGTCACAATCCATTGATCTCAATGGCACCCATTCCCATCTATGCGACTTTGAAAAGGTGCCTGCACCATTTTGATGCGACTTTGGAATCACACCAGTTGAAACATAACTCAACATATATAGGTGTCGTCAAGAAACATACAGTGCTTTGCCTGCCAAGGCATGAGAGGCACAGGAACAACTTAAGGCCGTGCTTGATGCCTACCAACTGGAGGGACCAAATGGTAAAAAGCCCATAGTTCATTTCTCATACACCTGAAAGAAAACTTACTTGAATGGTGCCCCTTACCTCCTTAGCAATGACTGGCTACCAGGAAGAGTTGATGCTCATGGCTTAGCAAAATAAGCAAATGGCTTTGCAGCAAGCTGGCAGAAAGACAAGGTAACCATACATAGTCTTACTGCACAAGGACTTCTTGACCTCACTTATATCTGATAAACAGGATACTAAGCAAGAGTCATTTGGAAATGTAATATATCAAAAGTTATTCATCTACTTCAAATGATAGCCCTGCCGCTTAATAAAGCAGTTCAAAACAAATTTTATGCAATTGGAATTAACTTGTTTGGCAATAATCCTCTAAGGGGTTAACCACTGCTAAAGGGAGGTTTAATGCAATAGGAATTAGCTTGTTTGGCAATAACTCTCTAAGGCAGGGATATGCAATTAGCGGACCTCCAGATGTTGCAGAACTACAAGTCCCATGAGGCATAGCAAGACTCTGACAGACACAAGCATGACACCCAGAGGCATGATGGGACTTGTAGTTTTGCAACAGCTGGAGGTCCGCCTATTGCATATCCCTGCTCTAAGGGGTTAACCACAGCTAAAGGGTGGCCGACACAGTAGAATCTCACACCTGACAGTGCCAGGGGCTTACTGAAACAAACTCAACTATGCCAGAAGCAGGACAAGTATAAAAAAAGCTTGTTCAAGACAGAAAAAAGGCAGGATCACAATAAGGCAATAATACACACGGACGTTTTTTGGCATTTTTTGCAGCTCTCCATGTCAGTCAATAGCCCCATAAAAACGCAGATGTTTTTTAGCTGTAGAGGGCGTCGGCGTAAGTGAGCTGAAACTGGAACCCGCAGCCAGCGTGTTCTGGGGCTGTACCGTTTTGGCGTTTGACGCCAATGCCGCAAACCGCTCACCGGCGTTAACTGCCGTTTTTTACGTCGACGTTTTTAAAAATAGCCTATTGACGCCGATGCTCACTAACACTCATTAACGCTGATGCAAAACACCGAAAAAAATGCTGATTTTTCCCTGACCTCAGACCTGCCGTTTTGCTTATTTTTAAAACATACGCCCGTGTCTATGAGGCCTAATATTCAGCAAAGTACTTAGCTTACCTATAGCTAGTACAGAATTTTTTTTTTTTTTCCAAAAAGTAGAGTGAGGCTGGCCATACACTACACAACTCTCCAACCTCTCCCAGATCCACCTTCCACCATGCAGTGCAAGGGTGTGCCTGACAGCACACAAATTACATGGGTATGCTTGATCTCACACTGCATGGTTTTGGTAACCTAAAGGAAAGCCGAACAAGAACTGCACAGTATTAGGCCAGTCCTCCACTTCAATAGCCAACATGCAGCCAGCCAGGTGCCCACATTCCACCGCAAGCTGCTGTGGAACTCAGACATCCCAGCTGCCATATTTGGATCTGTACAATCTAAAGAAACATCACTGAACAAAGGAAGATGCATTACAAACATAAAAAAAGTAAAATTAGTCTGTACAGAGAGAGCAGAACCACACCATGCCCCCTGCTAATAACAGATCTAACACACCATTTAGGTTGCATGGACTTGCCCGGGCACCAGGGTGCTCCTACAGGGGAGGGTTTACCTTTGTCCAGGAGCCCTCCACCTGGCGAGGCTAAACCAGGCGGAAAAGGTAGGAATCTTCAATACTTATCATTCATAGTAGGATCATAGTGGTGTGGTCTCCAGAGCGAGGACAAAAAAGGAACGTAGGGGTATAGGGAGGCCCTCCTCTTATTCATTTAGTGGGTTGTCCTATGGGGGTCAGAGGGGAGGACCTGACCCATACATTGGCTGACATGATGAGCTCCAAGAAATAGAACTCTCTTTTGGTTGTATTTAATCACCACTGGTGAAACAAAAAAAAAACTGAAAATTTTGAAAAAAAAGTTTGTTTCCGTTATTAAATTTTGTAAATAAGTAATTTTTCTTTCTTTCTTTCCTTCACTTAAGTGCGCTAATATGCATTACTGGTGGGGCAGATTCCCCCGTGAGGAAAGCCGCTTATCCCCTCTCCACACGTGCTGTCAGCGCGAGGAGAGGGAATGCAGATAACCGACATTTCCTATTTACACTGTGATTGGACACAGCTGATCACATGAACGACCTCTTTTGAAGGACGTCATATATCGTCCACTCAGAATGGGAGATCCCCCGCCCGGCCATCATTCTGCTATAACCTGGGCGGCAAGAGGTTAAACAAAAAGTGCCAGAAAAAGCCTGGTCTAAAAGTGGTTAATCACTTGCAATCTGGGCCATTTCTAAAACTTCGTTCTTGCATGTAAGAATCTACTTTTTTGCTAGAAAATTATTTAGAACCCCCAAACATATATATATATATATATATATATATATATATATATATATATATATATATATATATATATATATATA
>BLSH010504687.1:216079-227650 GCA_018402905.1 Glandirana rugosa
AAAAAGAAAACTGTAAATGTTGGTGATTAGATACGAAGATGATTTCGATTACTTATGGGTACCCAAGGCAGGCCAATGTCCCAATTTAGGTCAATCACATTTACATTGATATTTGTTTACGTATTCCTGTCTCATTGCCTTTGCCTTATATGGTTAAATGTAACTTTGTATGTGCAATTTTCTTTTTCTCTTGAAACCTAATAAAAATGTATTATATATAAAGAAAAAAAATAACAAGGTCATCCTTATTCTTCATCTCCATTTATTAAACATTTCCCTCTTCACAATTTGTCACTTTGCTATGCCCTTTTTTGCCCAACAACTTTTTCAAAAACTTTTTGGCTGCCATAAATAATTTGTACCTAAGGGCTACTTGATTCAACCCCATTGTAGCTGCCAATATTGCAAGTTAAGGCTCGCATTAGCTTTAGTAGAAGCATAGATTAGTGGTTGTAAATGTCAAAAGAAAAATGAACAAAGAATATCCCTCTAGAGTGTGTGTGCTAGCCTCAATCCAAAGTACCAAGTGTGATTTCTGTCTGCTCTGTCATCCCTCTGCTATCTGCAGAGTCACTTCTACAGGCACCACAGAACCTTAGGAGGCAGCCCATCCCCTCTCCAGCAATAGCCACAGCCAGTTTTCCTATGAGACTGTGTAGAATGGCGTATGTCCATTCCCTCCACTCAACTCTCAGCTCTGTGCTCTACAGTTTGAGACACCACATCCCTGACCGCTGCCTTCTACAGCTGAGAAAAAAAAGCCTCTGATCTGTTTTATTTTTACAGGGATGTACAGGGGAAAAGGCTGCAGATAGACAGGTGCAACTTATGTAGGAGGATTTGTTTCATCTCTGTGTATCACCTGAGGCCAGTCACTTCAATGGGTATATGGAAGGATTTACATCCACTTTAAGGCCTCATACACACGGACGTTTCTTAAAAAATAAACAAAACGTCGGGCCCGACGTCAAGGAAAAAAAAAAAAAAAAAAAAAAAAATTTTTCGGTGTTATGCATTGGCGTTAGTGAGCATTAGTGAGCGTCGGCGTCAATAGGCGGTTTTTAAAAAAAATCATCCCTCTGCTATTTTTCAACCTAAAAACGTTGGCGTCAAAAAACACCGGTACAGTATTAGTTGGCGTTAGTCGCGTTTCACGGTGTCGGCGTCAAAAAACGCCAAAACGTTACAGCCTCAGAACGCGCTGGCCGTGCGTTCTAGTTTCAGCTCACTAACCCCGACGCCATCTACAGCTCAAAAACGTCAGCGTTTTTATGGGGCCATTGACTCACATGGAGAGCTGCAAAAAACGCCAGAAAACGCCGGCGTCAAAAAACGTCTGTGTGTATGAGGCCTAAGGGAATCCTGAAAGCTTTTTAGATTTTCTCTTTGTTTTATTATACTATTACCATCAGCCGCACTAAATCTCAGTCTTGATCCAAGTACAGTGGTGACACTGCAGTAAAAGGGTGCCCACTGGGCCAACTGGCTGGTCACCACAACATAGAGTTTGCAATAGAGGTGTAACAGACCAGTGACATCAGCGCCCCCCACCCCTAAGGGCTGGTTCACACATTGGCGACTTGTGATCCAACTTGTATCGCCCCAAGGCGCTTGACATGAGAAATCCCATTGAAGTGAATGGGAGCCGTCTTAATGTACACTACTGAAGTCGCTCCGACTTTAAGGCGACTTCAGAAAAGGTTCCTGTACTACTTCAAGGTGACTTCTATCTGACTTGTGCCCACAGAATTTAATGGAAGTCACCTCCAAGTTGGATCTCCATCTATATTGAAGCGACTTTACAGGAAAAAGAAAATAATTTACACAGGTACTCCCCAGGAATTACTTAGGCAACCCCCTCCCTCCCTTCTCTGATTGGCCACAGGCAAAGTCTCCTGGCATGGAGGTCGCATTGTAAGTCGCCCAAAGTCACGCTGAAATCGCCTTGAAGTAGCGTTCAAATTGCCTAGCAAAGTCACCCCTGAAGTCGGATTGCCTAGGTGTGAACCGGCCCTAAGAGCTGACTAATAGCATAGCAACTCACTGTTGTACAACAGTCTCTTCCTGGCATCATGTTATTACTAAAAACGATCCCTCCTTTTAGATGGCAACAATTTAAAACAAGAAGCAGGATGCAAGTTGACTTTAGATGATATAATAATGATACTTTTACAATTGCTTTTTAAAAGTAGTTGACCCATGGCAACAACATTCTACTAAACAAGCTTTTTTCAACCAGGGTGCCCTTCAGGTATCCTCAGGGGTGCCTTTGCAAAATGCCTAAAAATTGCATAAAAATTGTATACAAGCCAGCAGGTGAATCAATCCTGCTTTTAGTTACACAAACCCACATGTTTTCATTATGCACCATTATGACTTTCTAGACACTGGCATCCTAACAACCAATGATGTCATTAGTTAATAAAGAGGATGTCTGTCGCCTCCACAGCATCCTTGTTTGACCCTACTGTGCTCCTCTCCCTCAGCAATGGGGTGACATTAGCTGACTGATGAAGAAATATTGAGGGAGAAGAGAAACATTGGAATACTAGTCAGTACCAGTGTGCAAAAGTGTATTTGCTTTAGAAGAATAAATCAACTCTAACGTTGGGTGTCCTAAGTGTGGATGTTGCTGCATTATGTAAAGAATAGAACAGAATAGTTTTTTACATTTTAGAATGGGATGCCTCCAGACTGTCCATAATTGTAAAGGGTGCCTTGAGATTGTCTATAATTTTAAAGGGTGCCTCTGAAAAAAGGTTGAGAAATACTGTACTAAATGATGTCCGATTACTGAATCCTGCATTCCTGCTCGAAGTCCTGCCCATATGCCTACTAAACCATATAAACTTTTCAAGTACCTAAGCACATGCATCATTAACACATATACAGACGCCTAAAATAAATAGAAAATGTAGCATACACCTAAATAAAGAGAAAAAAAAAAAGCAGGTTTTTTAGGCTGGAAAAAGTCAACTTCGCCTTTAAATCGATTTTGCAGCAAGAAATTGTTTCCTAAAAACTGCTTAAAGCCGAGTTGCACCCAAAAGTGGAACTTCCGCTTTAAAGGAAGGTGACACCGGACATGCCACAAATGGCATGTTTTTTTTTGGGGGGGGGGGGGCTGTTTTCACAGGGTCCCAGATCCACTTCCTCTCCTTGAGCCGCGGCTCCGGAAGGAAGTTTACCTTCCTCCATCTCCCTCTCGGCGATCTTCTAGGACACGTCACAGGTCCCAGAAGATACGCCGGCCATTCACAAGGTGCAGCGCGACTCGCGCATGCGCAGTGCGAGCACAGCTTTGAAGCCAAAGCCGGGTGTCCACACTTGTGATGCCAGCGCTGCCGAGGGGAGGAAGAGAAGAGTGAGCCTTCGGGCGACCGCATCACTGAAGCCTGGGACAGGTGAGTGTCCGATTGTTAAAAGTCAGCAGCTATACTTTTTGTAGCTGCTGACTTTTAACTAAGCGGAACTCCGCTTTAACTATGTTTAACTTGGAACACTACTAAAACTATTAAATTATATTTATAAGAAGAGCCATACCTTTTTTGGATCATTTTAAATAAGTTTGTGTTTCTATGTTTGCAAAGTATGTTAGATTTTTTTATTTTACTAAACCAACCCTGGGCTGCCAGTTGGCTATCTCCTGGTCAAGATACTTTGACTAGGGCTTTATGTTTTGTTTCTGACATTTAGGCCAGGTTCACACATGTGCAAATTGGATGCAGATTTCCCCACATCCAATTCACATGACAGGCAAGTGTGACTGGCTCTCAATGGAGCCGGTTCACACATGTCTGGGACGGCTGTGGTGTGGATTAAAAAACGGTCCGATGCGTATTTGGGTCCGATTCAGGTGTAAATTCAGGCTAAAATTCGGACCCAATTTGCACTTGAACCGATGTACAGGAAAGCACCGGACCCCAGGCACGAGCCCGCGCAGCATATGTGTGAGCCCAGCCTCAATGATAAAGCATTTTTAATTGAATAACATTGAGCAATGTTGACTTGCAAATATTGTTGCTTTGGTCAAGTATCCCTGTAAGCTGGCCATAGACGTGTAGAATTCCAAACAAATAAAGAATATTCTAAGAAAGTCTGTTAGTTCGTTTTGACAAGGATGTAAACATTTTTCTGGAATTAACAAATTTCTCACAGTGTATGGGGTTTTTGGTTTGGTATAGTCCATTTATTACAAAATCAATTGTTAAAAGCAAACAAAATTTTTTAAACAACATTCAAATGTTCTTAGAATTTTCCTAAGGCTGGCCATAGATTCTGTAATTTTCTTTCCTTCAAAACACAGGTGGAAGGAAAGAGAATTGCTCAATTCCCCCATCAACACAGCCAGTGATGATGGGGGAATCCCTCCCGCTGCGCTATTGTATTCTGACAGCGGGAAGCGCTATAACCACCAGCAGTGATCTATGAAAAAACCTGACAGGCTGGTTGCACTGAAGCCAACCGATAGATTGACTTCGGTACAACCAGCCTGGCCATAGACAGATCGAAATTCAGCTGGTTCCTGCTGAACCATCCGAATTATAGATCCGTCTACGGCTGACTTAAAGTGGAACTTTAGGTAATAAATAAAAATTGTGAACAGACAGGATTTTTAATGCAGAAGAGACATGCTTAGTCTCTTACAATTACCTGCCTGCCCCATGCACCTCACTGTAGAAAATGCTGGAAATCCCACGCATGTGGAGAGTGATGTCATCCCAGCCAATGAACGCAGCCAGTAATTGATACCCTGAAGCCAGCTGCCAGAAGATGTCAGAGGCCAGCGGGGAGCTCCAGGATGGTGCATCGCTGGAGCCAAAGTGAGTCTAGTTCTGCTTTAAGACTTTTCCTAAGAATTTTTGTTTGACATTCTATCCATCTTTAGCCATCGTACACAATGAATGTGGCTTTAAAATCGTGCAGTTTCATCTAAAATCGCACAATTTCAAAGCTGAATGCCAGTGCGACTTTGAAGACATCCGTGGGGCTTCATGCACAGATGTCTATGCAAGTTGCACCCAAAATCCCTAAAAGTAGTGCAGGAACTAAATTTTCAAATTGATGCGGCACCGCAGAGTCGGTGTTGCATCAATTTGAACATGGTCACTGCCGACAATAGGGTGTGACTTGTCAAATCGCATGACAAGGCGCTCCAATATGAAGCAGGGCTTAGTCTTCTACAAAAGCCAGGACAAACATAATGCTAATGTGTATTAAACGCTTGTCAAATGCAAGCAATTTTTCCCTTAGGGTGGGTTCACACCTATGCGAATTGGATGCGGTTGACACCGCATCCAATTCTTTCGCAAGTAAAGCCCCATACACACGGGTATTATGTCAGGAGACATTTGCTGGTTCAAAAAAAAAAAAAATGTCCGACATTCTACTTGTGTGTACCAACCAACTCCCGATCAGTGCTCTTCGCCAACGGCAGAGAGTGATCAGTGTGTTCTGGTGGGGGAGATTGCTGTACTAATCTTACATGGTTAGTACATCGTCTCCGACCGGAGCTGTCAATTTTTTGGGTAGCATGAAAAAAAAAACTGAATAGTTTGTACGCAGCTTTTATCCGTTAGGCTCCCTTTAAATAGCTTGGCAAAAGGTGCTTAGTAAACATGTCTGCATGTATGACTTATTGAAAACCAGTAATACTTTATCAAATATTTTAAGTCTTTACAGACATTGGGGTTGATTTACTAAAACTGGAGAGTGTAGAAACGGGTGCAGCTGTGCATGGTAGCCAATCAGCTTCAGCGTGTTCAAATAACTTCGAAAAAATAAAAGCTGATTGGTTTCTATGCAGAGCTGCACCAGATTTTGCACTCTCCAGTTTTAGTAAATCAACCCCAATAAGTCATTGGGCCTATTTATAAAAAGGTACACATTGCTATTTTGTTTGCTTACATGGTATTAGGACACTGTTGTCTATTAGGGCCCTTTCACACGGATAATCTGTTCAGGTCCGCCTGTCCGTTTTTTCAGGCGGACCTGAACGGAGCCTCCATGCAGCCCTATGGAGCGACGGATGTCAGCGGAGACACGTCCGCTGACACTCATTGCTCTCCGATCCGCTCCGCTTCCGTAAAGTGTGATGGAGGAAAACCCTATTTTTCCATCCGTCTGCGGATCGGATGACAACGGACATACGGATCTGTTGTCATCGGGTTTCCCATAGGGGAGATCTGATGGATCCGTCTCTGCACAGAGAGCGCAGCAGAGCGTTCCCCGCTGAGCAAAACGGAGTCCACACACATCCGTGTGAAAGCGACCTAAAGGTGCTTTGAGCATTGCCTCTACAGTGTGTGAATATAATCAAGCAAAATTTTGCAGACTGATTGCCACAACTGAAAATTTCCTGCATTTCTTTACGCCCAAATAAATGAAAATCTACTTTGCCAAATGTTATAAACCAGGGTGTGAATAGCTTATGTGTCCATAAAATGACTTAAATTAACACAAAATATTGGATTCACATTACTTAAAATGCTGTCTACACTCAACACAAAGCAAGACAAATGTCACCTGAAACATGGTAGATATTCATCAGTCATAGTGTAATTTTTTTATTTTGCATCCGCTGTTTTGCATCTGCTTTGCAAAAATTAGTGAAAGAGGCAAGGGGGCAGTAGCTGGGAGACGTCTACATTCTCTCCCTGCTGCTAGCTATGACTGGAGGTGTCCGATGTTGGGAAAGTGAGAAGTCACATGAACCAAGCACATGAAAACAGTCTTGCGCGAACATATTATAGCTGATGCCACACAATAGGATTGTCTATATTCCACACATTCATAGGGCTCCATTACACGATAGACCAAATAAATTGTCAAAAGAAACAAATGGCCAACGCTTTATTTGAGTCCAGGCTCTGGAAGCATCACGACAATGTCAGGATCCACCCAGAAGCCTGACCAGCAGCTGGTTCAGTCTCTCAGCATGCCACTCTTCACAACCTGGTGCTCCATTGAGCACTGGAGAGGCAGAGTAGAGAGCTGGTGACTGACAGTCAATGCTCTCTGCTCAGTGAAGGCCAATAACTGAGCGATCAGCAGTCATGATTCCTCAGTTCTCAGGCTTAGAGCTGGTGGGGACAGCTGCAACATCAGGCCAATGCTGCAGCAGGGAGGCGAGTATGTAGGTTTGCTTTTTTTTTTTTTTTACTATGTCCACACTTCTCCTTTAATGTGCAAGCAACAGACACAACTGGCATGCAGGTGGAACAATAGCATGCCACAGTTTGCAAATTTAGAACTCAGGTCGGCCCCAATTCCTGCACCTTCACACCTCAGATCAGCCCCAATTCCTGCACCTTCACACCTCAGATCAGCCCCAATTCCTGCACCTTCACACCTCAGATCAACCCTAATTCCTGCACCTTCACACCGCAGATCATCCCCAATTCCTGTACATTCACACCTCAGATCACCCCCAATTCCTGCACCTTCACATCAGCCCCAATTCCTGCACATTCACAGATCATCCCAATTCCTGCACCTTCACAACCCTGGATTAGCCCAAATTCCTGCAACTTCACACCTCAGATCACCCCAATTCCTCCACCTTCACACCTCAGATCACCCCCAATTCCTGCAACTTGACACACCTCTGATCACCCCCAATTCCTGTACATTCACACCTCAGATCAGCCCCAATTCCTCCACCTTCACACCTCAGATCAGCCTCGATTCCTGCACCTTCACAACCTCAAATCAGCCTCAATTTCTACAACCTCAGATCAGCACTAATTCCTGCACCTTCACATTCTGAGCAGCCCCAATTGCTGTACCTTCAGACCTCAGATTGACCCCAATTCCTGCATATTCACAACTCAGATCAGCCTTAATTTCTGCAACCTCAGACCAGCTGTAATTCCTGCTCCTTCATACCTCAGATCAGCCACTATTCTTGCCCCTTCACACCTCAGATCATCCCCAATTACTACATATTCAGACTTCAGATCATCCCCAATTCCTGCACCTTTAAAACTCAAATCACCCCAATTCCAGCTAATTCAAACCTTAGATCAGCCTCAAGGCATTTTTCATGCATACTTGCTGCAGATGGCCTTTTGATAATGTTGGGGTGATCAGTTCAGATCATTCAGACTTTACACTCATTCCAGAAGGGCATATATACTGGGCCAAAAATGCAATTTTTTTCCATTCCTGCCAGTACGGTGGCCCTTGCAAGTAAAAGGAAACAGAAGGTTAGATCTGTGACAGGGTTCAGCACTGCTACTTTGATCACAATCATAAATCCTTTACTTGCTACAGAAAATGCATACAGCACCCACTATAGCTGGGAAAGTAGTCTGTGGACCTCCATCTAATTAGCAAAATACAAATCTTCGTAGCTGACCTAGTTGGGCAACCTGGTAGCTGTGGCTCCTCTGAATTTGAAGGAAGTCAGGGTGCGCTTTTCTGTTTAAAAATAAAAAAGCTTCTGCACTGCCCAGTGCAATCTTACAAATGCCCCCTCCCCCTTCCTTTTTGGCATGGAAAAATCCTCAACGGAAGAAAAATGCTCAACGGAAGAGCAGACCTCCCCCCTGAAAGATTAGTGAAACAATTAGGCTTTGGGCAAAGGCTAGTATTAGGTGATAAGGTAAAGATTGGGCTGGATGGAGAATAAGGTAATAATTATCTGTTAGCATTAGCTTTAAGGAACACAGGGTTAGCAGGAAGGCAGGCCTTAGCTTAAAGCGTACCGGTATCTGTATTTTAGAAAATAAACTGTCAACAAAATATAACTGCAGGTACATTACTTTCAATGACTTCCAGAGTGCACCAAGAGACAGGAAACCCAGGATACCCTCTTATTGCCTTTGAATCTGTCCCGTATCCTCCAGCATCTCAATACTGGTCAGAGAGGACACAGTGATGGAGAAATAGTTGTAAGAGTCATGAAAGAGACAAGACTAAGTACATCTTAAAGCGGAGTTCCAGTCCCTAGATTCATTTGTTTTTTCATTTTTCATTTAACATTTCATTTTAAATGCTCCCCCTTCATTGTTAACACTTCTACTTTAAGATTTGGATAATGTCACTAATGTGTTCCTTCTTCTTTGTTTGAAATCATTAAAATCTAACCAGATCTCAGAAGCAGTCAGGGTCCAATGTTGTTGTGGGCATCTGAAGCTGCCTTGTCTTTATTTCCGGGATTCGGTGGAGCTGGCTACCCAGCATGCACCTCCCAATCTTGCACCTATGCAGTAGGGCCACTGCGCGATGCGGTTTCCTTATGACCGGTTGCGATAGCAACAGCGGTGGGAGTTCTCACCCCATTGTTATGGCAACCTCTCAGAGGACAACCCGGAAGGTAAGTGAAGTCGGGGAAAGCACTTACACAGGGTTGACATCAGTCTCCCTGCACACACATAACAACTCTGAATAACAAGTGGCCAATGACTGCACAGCAGTGTTATCATTAGGGAGGAAAGAGAGTGAGTCATACAATCCCAGAAATTGGCTATTCCCTTTGCTTGCAGAATGATGGCAGCAAAGGTAAGGTATGTGCTTGTGCTGAGGTTATCATGCATAGGAAAAGCACAAGTTCACTGACTAGCAAAGTGACTAGTGGGAAAATAAGAAGGAATGCATTAGTGCTGGTCAATGGCAAAATCATCAGAAAGAAAAATCCATATAATTTCCAAGTAAGTAGAAAAAAAAGATCTGCACAAATGGTGGCGCTTAGGACTAAGTACTTATATTCATGAAAAGTGGACCTGTAACCTAAACATCAGACTGGCCAACTGTTTAGCTGTCGTTATCATGGACTTTGAATAGCTGGTGAAAAAAACATTGTACAGCAATCAACCCGGCTCACTGCAAGCAACCATTCTGCTTGAATTGTTTAAAAAAAAGCCTTTATTACTAGAGTTGGAGAGGAACAAAATATGAAAAAGAAGGTAGACAGAAGTAGTAAGTCCCATTCAATTGTTCTGTAAAGTTAAAGATGTTTTGTAGCTTCTTCAAGCCCATTTTTCAGTTCTAATGAGTGACAGGAACATAACCCAACATTTACTGGGTATCCATACAGATCCCTTTAAAGCCGAACTTCCCTCTCTCAATCAACATGAAATATTTTTTACTTTCTTCAGTTATTTCTATGATGTCATACATGAGAGGAGCCTTCATGGGCATTTTTTTCTTTCATTCGGAGGAGGGGAGGAGGGATTTTCTTAACTAAGCACACCCTCCTATATGCATGCCTTAGTTAAGGACAGATGGATTCCAGAAAGCAAATGTTACATGAATCCTCTGCCCTTACTCAAGATGGCCACAGCTTGAAATGCTAGGGGAGGTGGGTTACAAAGTGATTTCTGAACAAAATAAAGCACGGAGACATGAATGGGTGGGGGAGTTTGCTTTGAATAATAAGAATGAATTAAATAGTGTTTTTACTTTGTGGTGCTCCGATGCGTTTAAATTGATACTAAACACACACTGTTTAATTTACACTGTCCCTTCTCTTTCTGTATATGGATGATGGCACTGTAATTGTTTTAATAATAAAAAACAAAACATCTAAGTACATTTTTCCTAATCAATATACAGCTGACACTTGACCCAGCTCTTTCGCAGCCTGTCTGCAGGGAGACATAAGCAGGAGAAGATTCTAGTCCTCTGCTGCTGGTCACATGTTAAAAAAAAAAGTGTTTTTAAATAATATCAACAAACTGTTTTAAATTGCTGTATAAATATATATATTTAAAATCATATCTTTATGGTTTTTTGGCAATAACATGGTGTGGGCGGATTTCTGCCAGTCACAAGCTGTGTTACACCCCTCCAGCCTGTGTCTTAGAATATGAGGGAGATGAAGCCTCCATTAATCTACATGTACCCCCCTCCATTGTGTTTAGCTGGTTAGTGGGCATGGAGGAGGAGGGAGGGAGTGGGTTGTACTGTGTATACGCCCACATGTGTGACTCACAAGGCCTGCTCAGATGTGATAGGGAGGAAATGCTCAGTGTGAGGGCAAGATGGTCCCCACTCGACTCTATGCTCTTGGAGGACTGCAGCAAAATCAAAAGGTCACTTCCGCCCTCCAGCCCTAAAGGGCCCATTTTTTTTTTTTTTTGCTTTTAAAGTGGTTGTCAAGAGAGGGTATATGAATTTACATGGTATATCTCCTAAACAGTGCAGGTTAGGTTTAGGAGATATGAAGGGCACCTACAGGTAAGCCTCATTATTTAAAGGAAAAAGAAATGGCAAATTAAAAACAAATAATATAGCTTATACAATTGCGACACAAGTGATATTGTGATTGAATGTTATTAAAAATGACCTTTCCTTTTCAATCTGCAGTGCTGTAAATTGCAGTGCTGGAAGCGTTCTGTGCACAGATGGTATGCAGAATAGCCCCCTGAAAATGTAATTTCCTGCTTGTGAAATTGGCTCTAAGATACCAGTCAGATTTCGGGCATCCCCCGCAACAAAAATGTAATTTTGGTTAGATATTGCTAAAGGGAAGACTCAGCCACTTTGCCCACTAGATCCCTGCAGGTGCAGCAGCTGATTGATAATTGTAAAGTCACTCCCATACAGATTCACTTTGCCCATGAACCC